>JARQOD010001662.1:0-92764 GCA_033576555.1 Oophaga sylvatica
AATTTTTTAAAATTTTTCCCAAACCCCCTTTTTTTTTTTTAAAAATGGTTTTTTTCCGGGGTTTTTGGCCCTTTTTTCCCAAAAAAATTTTTTTTTTGGGGGTTTTTTAAAAAAATTTTTTTTTTTTTTTTTGGCAAAAAAAACAAACCCGAAAAATTTTTTTTTTTCCCCCCCAAACCCCCCTTTTTTTTTTTTTTAAAATTTAAAAAAAGGGGGGGGGGTTTTTTTTTTTTTTTTCTTTTTAAAAGGGTTCCCCCGGGTTTTTGGGGGGGGTTCCCCCCCTTTCCCCCGGGGGGAGGGGTTTTAAAAAACCCCCCCCCCAAAAGGGGCCCCCTTTTTTTGGGGTTAAAATTGGGGGGGGAAAAAAAAAAAAATTTTTAAAAAAAAAAATTTTCCCCCCCTTTTTAAAAAATTTTTGGGAAAAAAAAACCCCTTTTAAAGGGGGGGCCCCCCCGGGGGAAAAAAAAAAAACCCCCGGGTTTTAAAGGGGGGCCGGGGCCCCGAAGGCCCCAAAAAGGGTGGGGGGGGGGGGGGGAAAAAAAATTTTTTTGGAAAAAAAAATTTTTTTGGGGTTTTTTTAAAAAATTTAAAAAGGGGTTTTAAAAACCCCCCGGGGGGAAAAAGTTTAAAGGAAAACCCCCCCCCCGGGGGGGGGCCCCCCTTTTTCCCGGGGGGTTTTTTTTTTTTTGGGGGGAAAGGGGTTTTTTAAAAAGGGCCCAAAAAAAAATTTTTAAAGGGAATTTTTTTAAAAAAAATTTTTTCCCCGGGCCAAATTTTCCCGGCTGCCTTTTTTTTTTCCCCCCCGGGCTGGGCCCCCCTTGGGTTTTTTTAATTTTTTTTTAAAAATTTTTTTTTGGGTTTCCCTTTTCCCCCCGGGGGGGGCCCCCCCTTTTGGGGTTTTTTTTTTTTTAAAAAAAAAAAATTTTTGGGGGGGCCGTTTTTTTTTCCCCCAAAAAAAAAAGGGGGGCCCCCTTTTCCCCTTTTTTAAAAAAATTTTTTAACTTTAAAAATTTTTTTTAAAAAAATTTTTTTTTTTTTGGGAAAATTTGGGGAAATTTTTTTTTTTTGGGGTTTTTCCCCCCCCTTTTTTTTTTAAAATTTTTTTTGGGGGGGTTTTTCCCCGGGAAAAAATTTTTTTCCCCTTTGGGTTTTTGGGTTTTTTCCCCCCCGGGGGGGGGGGGGAAAAAAGGTTTTCCCCCCGGGTTTTTTTTTTTTTTTCCCCTTTTTTTCCCCTTTTTTTTGGGTTTCCTTTTTTCCCTTTCCCCTTTTTTAAAGGGGGGTTTAAAAACCTTTTTTTACCCCTTTCCCCTTTTTTGGTTTTTTAAAAACCCCCCCTTTTGGGGGGGCCCCCCAAAAAAATTTTTTTTTTTTTTTTTTTTGGGGGGGGGGGTTAAAAATTCCCCCTAAACCCCCTTTGGAAACCCAAGGGGGCCCCTTTTCCCCCAAGGGGGGGGGCCCCCAACCCGTTTTTGGGGGCCCCGGGGGGGGGGGCCCCGGTTTTTCCTTTTTTTTGGGGGGGGCCCCCGGGGGGTTTTTGGCCCCCCCGGGGGGGGAAAAAAAAAACCCCGGGGGGGGGTTAAAAAAAAGGGTTTTTTAAAAAAAGGGGGGGTTTTTAAAAATTTTTTTTTTAATTTTAAAAAAAAAAAAATTTTTTTTTTTAAAAAAACTTGGGGAAAAAAAAAAAAAAAAAAAAAAAAAAAGGGGTTTTTAAAATTTTTTTTTAAATTTTTTTCCCCTTTTTTTTTTTTTTTGGGGGGGAAAAAATTTTTTTTAAAGGGGCCCCCAATTTCCCCTTTGGGGGGGGGGTTTTGGGGTTCTTCCCGGGGGGGTTTTTCCCTTTTTTTTTAAAAAAAAAATTTTCCCGGGGGTTTTTTAAAAAAAAAAAAAACCAAATTTTTTTTTTCCTTTTTTTCCCCCCCCCGGGGAAATTTTCCCTTTCCCCCGACCCCCGGGGAAAAAGGGGAAAAAGGAAACCAAAAAAAGGTTAAAATTTTTTAAATTTTTTTTCCTTTTTTAAAAAAAAATTTTTTGGGGAAAAAAACCCTTTTTTTAAAAAGGGGGAAAAAAATTTTTCCCCAAAAAGGAAAACCCTTTAAAAGGGGGGGTTTCCCCCCCCGGGGGGGGGGGAAAAAAATTTTTTTTTTTTTTTAAAAAATTTTTTTTAAAAGGGAATTTCCCCCAAAAAGGGGGAAAAACCCCCGGGGGGGGGGGGGTTAAAACCCAAAAAAAAAAGGGGGGGGGGGGGGTGGGGCCCCGGGGGGGGGAAAAAAAAAATTTTTAAAAAATTTTTAGTTGGGGAAAAAAGGAGGAAAAAATAAGGGAAAAAAAAAAAAAAAAAAATTTTTAAAAAAACCCCAAAAATTTTTTAAAAAAAAAAGGGGAAAAAAAAAAAAAAAAAAAAAAAAAGGGGAAAACCAAAAAATTTTAAAAAATCCCCCAAAAAAAAAAATTTGGGAAAAAAACCCCTTTTTTTCGGGTTTTTTTTTAAAAAAAATTTTTGGAAAAACCCGGGGGTTTTTTAATTAAATTTTTTTTTGGCCCCCTTTAAAACCCCCTTTTTTTTTTCCCTTTTGGCCCAAAAAATTTAACCGGGTTTTTTAAAAAAAATCCCAAAAAAAACGGGTTTTTTTTGGTTTTAAATTTTTTAAAAAATTTTTTTTAAAAAAAAAAAAAAAATTTAAAAAAAAGGGGAAAAAATTTTTTTTGGGGCCAAAAAAAAAAAAAAAAAAAACCCCCCCTTTAAATTAAACCCCCTTTTTTGGGGGAAAACCCTGGGCCCCCTTCCCAAAACAAATTCCCCAGGGCCCTTTTTTGATTTGTCCAAACAGAGCAACCCCCGGACCGAAAAGAAAAGGGTTGGTTCCCGAAGGTTGCAGAAATTTAAACAAAACAAACTAAAGCTGCCGGGCTACCCCAATTAAAAGCCTCGCCCCAAAAGGAAAAAAAGCCCTATTCCTTAGAACCAAAGTTTTGAAAAGTTAAAGCCTTGGCTTAGTTTTTCCCCAAAAGGGAAAAAGGAGAAAACAATTTGCAGTTTAAAAAAAAGAAACGGGGAAAAAACAAACGGGCCCTTTTCAGAAAATAGTTTTGGAAACCGTGCCAAAAGGGTGAAAAAGGATTAAAGGGGGGAAAGGAACTTGGGAAGGGACCCCCAAAACCCCCAAAAAAAACCAACAAATTCCCGAAATTTTTTAAAATTTTTGAGAAACAGGAATTCAAGAAAACCCCTAAAATTAAGGTCTTTCCCGTGGTAACAAAAACCAAGCCGGTTTTTGGGGCAAAGCAATTCCCCCAGGACTGGGCCAAATTCCCCGAATTTTCCCAACAAAGGGAGGGACCAAAAGGGCCCAAATTAAACCCAAAAAATTTTGGGACCCCAAAAATTCCGGGATGCCCCCAACCAAAAACAATGAAACTCAGACAACCCCCTCTTTTTCCCCCTGGTCCGGGGCAAAAAAAATTTTTCCCAAAAAAGGGCAGCCTTTGGGCCCCATCCTCCTGACACCCCCCAGACCAAATTCCCAAAATTTGGGGAGTGGGGGAAAAAAAAACACCCTCTTTTTAAAAAAAACCGAAAAATCGTTAAATTTAGAAAAATCCGCAAAGGGAAACTCCAGAAAGGGGATCCGCCTTAACTTTTTTAGTGCCCCGGAAAAAAAGGGAAAACCCAAAAATTAAAAAGTGTGAAAAAAAAAGCCCCCTGGCCCTGTCTAGGATTAAAACGCCTTTGGGATTTCCAAAAAAAGTTTTTATGGCCCCTAAGGGGCCACCACCCATGTTTTGGGTCCTTTCCCGCCAAAAGTCTCCACTCTTTAAAAGGGCCCCCTTAAGGGGGGGCCCAAAACTTCCCATTACCCCCCCTCATTAAATTTCGTTTAGTTGAGAAAATTTTCGAGGAAAAAGGGACAAAAGGGGGTTTCTTTTTAGAGGTCTCAAACCCTTTTTTGGGACAAAACGGAAAACCCGCCCCCCAATTTCGAAGGGATCAACCAAACCCTGAAAGGAGAGAAACTTTAGGCTGCCGGGAGAACAGGAGCAAAAGTGAAATTTTCTGCTTAAGTTCCTGAAAGCAGAAAAAGCCTCAGGAGGCCCAATTTTCCCCCATCGAACCCTTTTGGGTTTTAAAAATTTTTTAACTAAAACCAGAAAATTACCAATAAAAATTTTCGATTAAAAATTGGGAAAACCCAAAAAATCCTGGGAGCCCTTTTTTGAAATAGGGTTTAAACCCCAAACCAAATGGCCTGAAAATTGACCGGGGCCCTTTCAATAAAGGGTGGGGGAAAAAAAGAATCCCCAAAAAGAAACCTTTTTGTAACCCCAAAAAACATTTTTTAACCCCTTTAAATACAAGGGATTTTCTCTCAAAAACTGGGAAAAAAGTTCCCAACATGTTTCACATGAAATCCCAGTCATTAAAAAATAAAAATATCTCCAAAAAAACAAACAGAAAATTTTTCCACAAAATCCCCGAAAAAAACATTTTATGAAGGAATGGGAAAAAACGGGAAGGAGCATTAGTGAGCCCCCAAAGGCAACACAAAGGGACTCAAAATTCCCCTTTAGGGGGATTAAAGCCGTCTTCCATTTATCCCCTGCTTAATGCAAAAAAGGTTTAAAGCCCCCCCCAGGTCAAGCTTGGTAAACCAATAGCCTTTTTTCACCCTGGGAAAAAGGCAGAAATTCCCAAGGGGAAGGGTAATTTTATATTTAAAAGTAAATTTTTTCAAGGGGAAGATAATCAATACACCCTTAAAAAAAAACCCTCCTTTTTGGGGCCCAAAGAAAAACCCGGGACCAAAAGGGTTGGGGAAAAGGAAGGTTGATATTAACCCTTTTCCAAAGGGTTCCCTTTTATAAAGACCCCATGCTCATGTTTTTAGGACAGAAAATTAAAAACCCACCTTAGGGAAAATTTTCCCACCCGGCCCTAATTTATGCGCAATAAAAATCCTTGGGGAGGAAGGATGCAGATTTTCTTTCCTAAACAAACAAAAAATCAATCAAAAATCAGGAAAAACCTGAGCCGGGGGGAGGCAGAAAAAAAAAGGGGTTTATTTTTAAACATTGGGAACCCCAAAGGTTAAAACACAGAATTTCCCCAAACCAAAACAATTAAGGCTTTAAACCCAAAGGGGGAAACCCCGACATAATTCATGCAGTTTTAAAACCAAAAATTTGCAACCTCCTGGTGATCGGGTTTCCCAACCCCCATTATCAAACCCGGGTAGAAAAAAAGGGGTTTATTCTCAGGCCCAAAAGGGGGAAAACAACCCCGAAAAAAAAGAAATTCCGAGGGTAACAAGGAAATCCACAAAAGTTTGGGAAAATTTAAATCCATCATTTAAAAAACTGTTCCGAATCAACAAAACCTGAGCCAAAAAAGGGACAGGAGAAAAGAGGTTAAAAGTTAAAAATTTTGTCTGAACACTACCCAAACAAAAAGAGGGGGCAAAACGTCTTCCCCGCTTAGGGGGACGGGAAAAGCATGAAAAGGGGTTTACCACAGTAAAACAAACCCCTTGGGGTTTTAAAACCCCAGACCCCTGTGCCCCCAGGGAACCAACTCCATCACACTGCAAGGGTTTAGAAACTGGCCACAAAGGGAACACCATTCACGCATACCTTTTCGCTCACGAAAAAGGCGTCAATTTGAATGCCAATGACTTTGAATCATTGAGACCCGAGGGGAAAAGGGGAAACCCACCATAAAAATCCCTTTTCATTTCTGACCGCCCCCTTTCCGGGAAAAAACGCCAAAAAACTTCATTCCATTTGGGCCCCGGGCTGGCCCCCCCTTTTTGGAAATTTCCCCGACAGTAAACTCAGCCTTTATCCCCGAAATTTTTTTCCAACAAGGTTTTTCAGCTTGAACATGACATTAGGTCATCGAAAAAAAACCCCAAAAGGGCCCGAAAAAATCATAAAATCATTTAAAACAGGAATTTTCCCCTGGTTTAGGGAAAAAAGCCCCAAACCTGAGGTTTTCCCGGGCAGGGGAGAGATGAAAATTTTAACCGCGGCTGCGTTCCCGAGGGCTTGGTTTTTTGGCAAAAAACAATTTTCAATTATTTTTAAAAATTAAAATTAGCCCGATTCCCCCAAAAAAAAAATCTGGCATGGGAATCCTAAATTTTCCCCAACCGCAACCAGCAAATAGGTAGGGGTACTCCGAACCTCAGTGGCAACTTTTCCCCGGCCAACAACTGTGCCCAAACCCCCATTTAAAAAAAAAATCCCCCCCAGCACCCAGAGGAAAAAAGGGGAAAAAAAAAAAGCAACAAAAAAGGAAAAAAAAATTTTTGGGAAAAAATTTACAAAATTTTTTTTTTTCCAATATTTTTCCCTTTTGTGAGTACCATAAATTTTTAATTTTTTGGGCCGGGGTACTGTTATGTTTGGTAGCGAGGAAAAAAAGGAAAAAAGGAAATTTCACCAGAGATTGGGAACCCATTTGGGTTTTCATTTCCCCGGAAATAACCCCACAACAAGGACCGTGGACGTTTCCTACGTTTTTCCTAGACCCCCTTTAAAAGCCGAGAAAACTATAAACCCAAAAGAATAAAGGAAAACTAACTCCCACGAAACCCCCAAAGATTTTTGAAAGAAACAGGAATGGGGGGAAGCAAGTAAAAGACCGGAAAAAAAATAGATTAAGGGAAGGGTGGGGCCAAATTAGACCCAAAAAAAAAATTGGAATCCCTCCCTTCCAAAAACCCCGGAAAAGGGCCCAAAAATTTTTAAAAACAATTTGGGGTCACACCGGGCAAAATTTCCCCCCAACTTTTGGGGTAAAAAAATTTTTCCCGACCCTTGGGAAAATAAAAAAAAAAAAAACCTGGCTAAAAAAACTTTTTTAGAAAACCCCCGGGCCCCCCCCCCCCGGGAAAATTTTTCAAACAAATTGGGGCAAAAAAAAAGGGTCAAAACCCCAAAAAGAAAAGATCTTTTTGGGGTCAGCCAAAAAAGGGGAAAATTGGTTTTAAAGGTTTTGCCGGGAAAAAGCACCCAAAACCCTTTAAAGGGGGATCCCCCCTTTGGGGCCCGGGGTCCCCCTGGCCAAAACGGAAAACCTTTCAGCTTGTAAAAAAGGAGGGAAACCTCGGTTTATCTCCCCCTTCACCAAAAATTTAAACCCGGGAATGGGTGGGCAAAAATTTGGAACTTTTTATTTCCCAAAAAAAAGGCCGCTAGAAGGGAGTTGGGGGGGCCTTAAA
Organism: Oophaga sylvatica; assembly: GCA_033576555.1. Lineage (NCBI taxonomy): Eukaryota > Metazoa > Chordata > Amphibia > Anura > Dendrobatidae > Oophaga > Oophaga sylvatica. The sequence continues at coordinate 7,218 of JARQOD010001662.1, forward strand.
GGGGGATGGTCGAAAATCCTAGACCCCAATGGGGTTTGGACGAAAACCGTGGGCCTTTGGGGTTTTGTTAAAACCGGGGAAGGTAGCAAGGGGCCGTTTTGGAAAAATATGGTTTATTTCTCCAGGGGACAATTTTAAGTTTTTAACCTAAAACGGGGGGATATGGGGGTTTTTAAAGTTAGGGGAACCCCTTATTGGGGTTGAAAAACCCCGAAATAGGCTTTAAAAATCCTTTCCGGTTTGCCGGGGAAACCAGGTTTTTATTTTTTTGGAATTTGCCCACAAGAGGGGGAGTTGGAGTTTTTTACTTTTCACATCTGAGTTTTGTGTTTCCCCTTGTGGTTTGGTTTAAGGGTGGGAGTTTAAGGGGCTTTTTGTTTCTTGTCCGGGGGAAAATGGTGCAAAAATTTGGGCCCCCGGGGGTGGAAATGAATTTTTGGTTGGAAAGGTTTTCCCAAATTTTAAATTTGTGTCTTGCCCTTTGGGAGGGGGCCCGGTGGGAAAAAAACCCCCCCCTTCTCAGACCCATTTTAGGAATGAAACTTATAGATTAATGGATTTTCTCCTTGGGGTGTTTTAAAAGCTCACTAAAGAATTTTTATAAACCCAGACCAAATTTAATGGGCCCCCGGTTTTTTTGAGGGAGCAAAAAAAGAGTGCTTAACCGGGGCCTGGTTCTTATTTAAATCAAACTGGAAACAAAGGAAAACAGGGGAAAGGGCCCCGGGTTGGGGTAAAAATTTAAAGGGTCCTTCCAAGGGGGCTGGATTTCAAGGGGGGCAGGGCTGGAAAAAAGGAAGACCGGGTTAGGCTTGGAAAAACTTGACCTCCAAAAAAGAGCCTCCCCAAACGAAAAAGGGGAAATTTAAAGGACCCCAAAAAAGGAGGGCAAAATTAAGACCCGGCCTTCCTTTTCCTAAAGCCCCTTCCCAAGAATAAAAAAACCCCCAAATTCGGGGGAAAAACCTTTGTCCGGGGTCATGACACATCTACAATCTTGCCCTTTTCCCGCCCCATGTTTTGGGTGGGGGAAGAGGTATTTTTGATAAACACTTCGCATTGGGGGGGTGACAAACGCCTTTAAAACAGTTTTGAACATTTTAAAATCCTCAGGGCCTGGTAAGATTTTACCATGTCCAAACGACCCTCATAACATTATTTTCCCGGGACACCGGGCCCTAAAAAAATTTGGGGGTAACTCTCTAGGGACTTTTTTCCACTAAGTCGACTGATCGAAATTACCCCTTTGCATTAGGGACAGCTTCCACCCCGCCCAAGATAAACGTCTCCCCCCGGTCAAAATTTAAAAAATTTTAAAAAAGAATACCCACTAACCCGGGTACTCTTAATAATAGAATTGCTGAAGGGAATCAAAATTCACCAGTAGGGGCTCCCCCTCCTGGGAACATTACAAAGCAAAAAACCCAATCGGGCCAATCTGTACCCCCCCCCCCCCCCCCCCCTGAAAACTCACGTCGCATTTTTTTTGGGTCATTGCTTCCACCCCTCACATTTTTCCTTTACACAGGACGTACCGGGACGGGATTTTTGCAAAAAGCCCCCCCAAAAATTTTTCCTTTTTGTAAGCATCCACCCCCAAAAGTTTTAAAAAGAGCACGAAACATCAAAAGATACTTGGCCCGGGGGGGGCCTTTTTTGGCCCCCCCTCCTACACATACCACGCAAGGGTTTTTTGCATGCTCCGAAAAAGGGATTTTCCCGTGTCTTAATTGTAACCATTGGGGAAGTATCAGAGGGTTCCATTCATATCCCCATAGGGGAAAAGATACCCGCCCAAGGTATTTTAATGTACCGTATATCCCCATGTTAACCCCAGATTTTCAGCCCATTTTTTAGGGCAAAAATTCCCCTCTCGGTTTTAATGGGTATTTACGGGGGTCTGCAGGGGGGAGGGACCCGGGGGGTGGGGTCTCCCCCCTCCGCCGGGGCGGTTCTCCCGCACCCCTTTTTTCCCACGATCCCCCGGCCCCTTTCCCGGGGACGTCACAGGGCCCACCGCTCTTAAATCATTTTTTGCACATATTCATGACTTTAATGAGGGGAGCATTTCCCCTGCAGGCTGAGCATTTTCGGAGAGCCCGGGGAAAGAGGGGGGCTGCGGGGCCGCGGCGGGGGGTGAGTTAGTAAAATTTACCTGCCCCCGGGGCCACCGCAGCGCTTTTCCCTCTCGACTCCTCGTGTGTGAATTTTTTTGGCAGGGGGCCGATGACGTCGTTGTGCGTCCCCCGCCCCCCCCCAGATCATTCACAACAGAGGGGTAGGGGGAAAACCCAGCGTGGGGACCGGGGGAAAGGAAAAAATTCGGGGCCGGGGTCCGGGACGGTAAAAGGGCCCCTTCCCCCATAGCACCCGGTTCCCCCGGGCCCTGGGGCCCGGGGATCCCCCCCGCGCCCCAAGATTATGCATTTTTTTTTTTTTTTTTCACTTCAAAAGAGGCCCAGGGCTATTTAGGGGGTTTAAAAAAGGGGAAATGGGGGAAAAGGGGAAAAATGGAAAATTGGGATTGGGGCAAAAGGAACATATGGGGGGTAAAGGGCAAAGGGGGGAAAGGGTTGGGGTAAGGGGCTTGGGGCAAAAGGGAGTTTTGGGGGAAATTGGGCAATTAAAGGGGAACGGGGAAATTGGTAGGGGAAAAATTTGGGGGAAATTTGGAAAAAAAATTTGGGTTTTTGGTAATTGGGAAAAAATGGGGAAATTAAATTTTGGGGGGGTTTTCTTGAAATAGGGGGGGAAATTAGATTTTAACTGTAAAGGGGGAAAAGGATTAGGGGGTAATTTGGGGAGCTTAGGGGGGCATCTGTGGAGCTTTTGGGGTAATTTTAACTGGGGGGGCATAATCTGGGGGCACTTTTGGGGGGAAAATCATTTTTCCCCGGGGGCTTATACGCAGTAATAAGTTTTCCCGTTTTTTTGGGCCCCAAATTGGGGGGGTGTCTTATAACCCGGGTTTTACATGGTAAAATGGGAAAATTCCCCTTTTTTTGGGTCAACAAAATTAAAATGCCCCTGTGGTCTTGCATTATTGGAAAAAACTCAGCAAAACAAGGATAGGAAATCAAAACCTAAATTCCCCTCAGTTTCCCCTAATCTTTACCCGATTCGCCATTTTGCAAGTAATTTAAATGCACCCCAATTAATTCCAAATATTAACCCGCCCCCCCCCCGACGGGGGGGCGATGAGTCCCTTTTGCTGAAGAAAAAAGAAGATAGGGGTTTTTCCAAAAATTTGGCAAGACCCCTAGGGCCTCAAAAAGGGGCTATACCCCCGGGGCCTTTTTTATTTATTTAGTCTTTAGTGGGTATACTTAAAAAATATTGGTGGCAGCCCCCGCTGACGCTGCGGGGTACAGCCTCCCTTCCAGGTGGGCACCCCCCGAGCTCTGGGTGGGTGGTGATGCTCGTGGGGGGGGGGGGTTTTTTCTTGCTTTTTTTAAAAACCCGGGGCCCCCGAGACCTTGCTCGATGGGTGGCCTCTGGGAAAAAGGGGTGCGGGGGTGGGCATGCTCAGATTAAACTCGCCCGAGATCTCAAGACGATTTTATCAGGAGAGTTTGAGCATCGCCCCCCCCGCGACCTTTTCCAGAGGCCCCCCCTCACAGCAGTTGGGGGTCTCAGCAATGAACTCAGGAGACAAGTTTGGGACGAGATCCTTTTCCCAAAAATTTCTTCGGCATTTGGGGGCCCCCCGCGACCATTTTCCCCCCGAGGCCCCGCATTAGGATTAGATTCGGGGGACAAGATTTGGGACGAGATCTCGTTGCCAAGATTTTTTCTGAGATGCGCCGCCCCCCTTTGGGCCCTTTTCCCGGGGGAAACCGCATGCAGCAAGGGGTCTGCGGGGCCTCCAGGCTTTCAGAAAAGGGAAGCAAAGCCCCCCCCCCCCCCACAAGCTCGACTGCTGCACCACCCGGGAAGGGATGCTGTATGGCCCTGCACGTCGGGACTGGACGCCAGGCTTTCAAAATCTGGCGGAGCCCCCCCACCATCACCGAACTTGTCGCAAAATACCGGCGGAACCAACGGGAACCCCAAGCACCATCAGGGATAAATTTACCGGAGGCCACCGCACCACTTGGACCACCGAACAACGCCTGTGACCCCTCCTCCACTGTGCCGATCCTCCCGGTAAGCTCATTCGGACTGGTAAGACAAACCCCCATTTGACACATTTTTCCCCCTATTTCCTTCCAAATTTGGGGTGCATCATATGGTCCGGTGCGTCTTGTAGTCTGAAAAATACGGTACTTTGTCCAGATTCAGTTATTCTGGACCACTGTGGTTTTTCTGTCATTAAATGAGGGGTACCAACAATTTTGACCACGTGTGTATTTCTGACAAATCCCCAGAACTGCAGATGACAATTTTGGGGGTATTCCATCATGTACTGAGAATTCTGTATGGTTGTAATAAACGTAGAATGGCTATTATAAGACGTGACGGTTAAGACATGTACTGTAATAGACATGTGACTAATAGACCTATGGTTTAAATAGACATGTAACTGTAATAAGTCATGTGACTGTAATTAACATGTACTGTATACACCCCTCGCTCTGTTCCTTTGTGCCCTTTTTTTAAGAAGTCCTTTACCATGTATGTTGATTATCTCATTGTTATGTATGGTCGTCCTGAGGAAGGAGTCGGTGGACTCTGAAATGCATAGACAATAAACCTCCATTTTTATCCTTACTACTGGCTGTCCTGACTCAGAGAGCGCAGAACAACTTCCTTTCCGCATCTATTTCTGACATCCCCAGGAAGCCGCAGCCCTGAATTCAAGCTTTATATGTGTTGGGTCTCACATAGAACCTTTAGGGAGTAGTTCTAACACTTCTGTACCAGTAGCAATTATTTACATTAGAACAAACCCTATTGCGTTTTGTATTTGTTCATTTATCATCACTTTGTCTCTTCTACTGGGTGAAATGTGATCTTGTCCACAATCTCTCCCTAACAATGCCATTTCCTTGTGTCAGTCTGTCCGGCTGTTTTGGGTTTTGGCTCTGGAGTGAGTTTATATCTGTAAAAGTCACTTCTACTTCTTCATTAATCTTTGGAGAGTCCATTAGCTGCCAGCAGAGCTGATCATATTCACAGGTCACATCATCAGTTTCAGTGGTATGAAAAGTATTCAGACCCCTTTAAATTTTTCACTCTTGTTCATCGCAGCCATTTGGTAAATTCAAAAAAGTTCATTTTTTTTCATTATGTATACTCTGCACCCCATCTTGACTGAAAAAAAACAGAAATGTCGAAATTTTTTCAAATTTATTAAAAAGGAAAAACTGAAATATCACATGGTCATAAGTATTCAGACCCTTGCTCAACATTCATATTTCAGTCAACTTTCTGCCATTTCTTGTGATCCTCCTTGAAATATTCTACTCCTTCATTGGAGTCCAGCTGTCTATATAAACCTCACAGCTCACATTGCATGTCAGACAAAATTTTGAGAATCATGAGGTCAAAAAGAAACTGGCCAATTTGCTCCGAGACAGATTGGGGCAAGGCACAGATCTGTCAAGGTGCAAAAGAATTTCTGCAGTATTCAATGTTCGTAAAAGCATAGTGGCCTCCATAATCCTTAAATGGAAAAACTTTGGGACCATTAGAAAATCTTTTTAGACCTGGCCGTCCAGCCAAACTGAGCAATCCTGGGAGAAGAGCTTAGTGAGAGAGGTAAAGAAGAACCCCAAGATCACTGTGTTTGAGCTCCACAGATGCAGTAGGGAGATGGGAGAAGTTCCACAAAGTCTACTATCACTGCAGTCCTCCACCATTGGGCCTTATGGCAGAGTGGCCTGCGGAAGCTCTCTTCAGTGCAAGATATAGAAAGCCCGCATAAAGTTTGCTAAAAAACAAATGAAGGCCTCCCAGACTGAGAAATAAGATTCTCTGTCATGATGAGACAAAGTTAGAAACTTTTTGGAGATAATTCTAAGCTGTATGTGTGAAGAAAACCAAGCACTGCTCATCACCTGCCCATACAATCCCAAACAGTGACTTCAGAACAACTCTGTGACCATTCTTGACTGGCCCAGCCAGAGCCCTGACCTTAAGCCAATTGAGCATCTCTGGAGAAACCTGAAAATGGCTGTCCACCCAATGTTCATCATCCAAATTGATGGAACGGAGAGGATCTGCAAGGAAGAATGCAGAGTATCCCCAAATCCTAGTGTGACAAACTTGTTGCATCATTCCCAAGAAGACTCATGGCTGGTAACTAGCTCAAAAGGTCCTTTACTCAATACTGGGAAGAAACAATTGTACAAAAATTTTTTTACAAGGGCTTGGTGTGGTCAATGATAAACAAAAATAATAACAAAAAATATAGGTGCTATACATATCTGTTAAAAAAAATATATACAATATATACAATATTAACACTGCTCAAAAAAATAAAGGGAACACTTAAACAACAGAATACAACTACAAATAAATCAAACTTCTGTGAAATCAAACTGTCCACTTAGGAACAAACACTGATTGACAATCAATTTCACATGCTGTGTGCAAATGAATCGAACAGCCAAAAAGGCAGCAAAATCACCTGCCCAGATTCAGAACAATGCACTACAGGTGCAGCCACCATAAAGCAAGATGTTAGCAGCACAGGTGCAAAATACCAATTAAACAGCCACTTCCACATACCCATTCAAGGAAGGGGTGAATGCTCAGTAACAATTGCACAATAGAGGCCCGCATAGGGTGCCGTTCACACAAGGATACTGCACAGTGTCCGGTTCACAGCCTATTAATTACGCGCCTACTATTCGACTAGCGGGCTGGCCAATACACTCTCAATGCGCACCATGTGAACACCCCTTATGCAGACCAAACGTGCCTGGGCTCGGCTGCACCCCGAAAAATAAAGTGCAAAAAAAATTAAAAATAGTGGGGTATTAGTTAATATTTTGGCCAAAATACGTAAGCTTGTAACCTGTGCCAACGGTCCCCACGCTTACAAGTACCTACACTACAGTATACTAGCAGTCACCCCTTCCTTGAATGGGTATGTGGAGAGTGGCTGTTTAATCTGGTATTTTGCACCTGTGCTGCTAACATCTTGCTTTATGGGCTGGCTGCACCCTGTAGTGCATTTGTTCTGAGATTTGGGCAGGTGAGTTTTGCTGCCTTTTTGTGCTGTTTTATTGAATTTTTGGAGACCTTAAGTTTCCTTAGTGGCTAGCATAGTGTAGTGTAGGTACTTGTAAGCGTGGGGACCTTTGGCGCAGGTTACAAGCTCACGTATTTTGGCCAAAATATTAACTAATACCCCACTATTTTTGAATTTTTTGCACTTTATTTTTCAGGGTGCAGCCGAGCCCAGGCATGTTTGGTCTCGCATAAGGGGTGTTCACACTGGTGCGCATTGAGAGTGTACTGGCCAGCCCGCCTAGTCTAATAGTAGGGGCGTAATTAATAGGCTATGAACCGGACACTGTGCAGTATCCTTGTGTGAACGGCACCCTATGCGGGCCTCTATTGTGCAATTGTATACTGAGCAGTCACCCCTTCCTTGAATGGGTATGTGGAGAGTGGCTGTTTAATCTGGTATTTTGCACCTGTGCTGCTAACATCTTGCTTTATGGGCTGATGGGCTGGCTGCACCCTGTAGTGCATTTGTTCTGAGATTTGGGTAGGTGAGTTTTGCTGCCTTTTTGTGCTGTTTTATTGAATTTTTGGAGACCTTGAGTCTCCTTAGTGGCTAGTATAGTGTGCAAATAGAATAGACAACAGATGACAATTATTGGCAGTTATCAAGACACTCAATAAATGAGTGGTTCTGCAGGTGGGGACCACAGACCACATCTCAGAACCAATGCTTTCTAGCTGATGTTTTGGTCACTTCTGAAAGTTGGTTGTGCTTCACACTCGTGGTAGCATGAGACGGACTCTACAACCCACACAAGTGGCTCAGGTAGTGCAGCTTATCCAGGATGGCACATCAATGCGAACTGTGGCAAGAAGGTTTGCTGTGTCTGTCAGCGTACTGTCCAGAGGCTGGAGGCGCTATCAGGAGACAGGCCAGTACAGCAGGAGACGTGGAGGGGCCGTAGGAGGGCAACAACCCAGCAGCAGGACCGCTACATCCACCTTTGTGCAAGGAGGAAAAGTAGGAGCACTGCCAGAGCCCTGCAAAATGACCTCCAGCAGGCCACAAATGTGCATGTGTCTGCACAAACGGTTAGAAACCGACTCCTTGAGGATGGTCTGAGTGCCCGACGTCCACAGATGGGGGTTGTGCTCACAGCCCAACACCATGCACCACTTGGCATTTGCCACAGAGCACCAGGATTGGCAAATTCGCCATTGGCGCCCTGTGTTCTTCACAGATGAAAGCAGGTTTAGACTGAGCACATGTAAAAGACATGACAGAGTCTGGAGATGCCGTGGAGAGCGAACTGCTGCCTGCAACATCCTTCAGCATGACCGGTTTGGCAGTGGGTCAGTAATGGTGTGGGGTGGCATTTCTTTCTAGGGCCGCACAGCCCTCCTTGTGCACGCCAGAGGTTAGCCTGACTGCCATTAGGTACCGAGATGAGATCCTCAGACCCCTTGTGAGACCATATGCTGGTGCTGTTGGCCCTGGGTTCCTCCTAATGCAGGACAGTGCCAGACCTCGTGGCTGGAATGTGTCAGCAGTTCCTGCAAGATGAAAGAATTGAAGCTATGGACTGGCCCGCCTGTTTCGCAGACCTGAATCTGATTGAGCACATCTGGGACATCATGTCTCGCTCCATCCACCAACGTCACGTTGCACCACAGACTGTCCAGGAATTGGCGGATGCTTTAGTCCAGGTCTGGGAGGAGATCCCTCAGGAGACCATCCGCCGCCTCATCAGGAGCATGCCCAGGCATTGTAGGGAGGTCATACGGGCACGTGGAGGCCGTTAACATACAAACTGACCTTATAGTTGAGAAGAAAAAAAACAGTGCAAATGATAAGCCAGGCCAAAAGGCAGAAGTCACAGGTAGGACTGTAGGGAGAGTGGGGAACACGACTTAGTGATATATAGAAGGCACAATCAGTATACTGTTAAGGAGTGAGTGCATACCTAGATGCAGAGTAAGGAGGATCTGCCAGAGGACAAAAGAAGGAAGGTCCTGGCCAGGGATGTGGGGTTGGAGTAAAGTAGATTAGACTGCTGCCATGAGAGAGTCTAATTTACTTTACTCCAACTTTCAAAAAAAATGCTTTGTCTGGTGCAGGTGACCAATTTTTTTAATCAAAATAAAATTGGTTTCCAGAGACCTAGCAATTAGAAAATTCGTAATGCATGTGACAAGGGATGGGGAAATGGAGGTGCTAATGATGGTGTACGTAGATGCTGAGGACATGGGGCAGATGCAACTATGCCTGTTGCTGAAGCACAAGAACCCCGCCCATCCACGCCACCTAGGTTTCTGTCCCACTTTGCAGGAAGGTAAGGTGCACCACTTCTAAAGGCAGAACAGTGCAAATAGGTGCTGAATAGCAGGTAATGCTTCCAGCAAGCTTGGCAGCATCACCCAGTCTTCCATGCGGTCCAGTCTCACCAGCCAATAGTATGGATCACGTAATCCTCACCCTGATCCTCCTTCCATGTTGAGTTCCAGGAGATTAGGGATCCCCCATACTAGGACACTCAGAGAAGCTCTTTACAACATAATTTCTTGATTGTGGCCTCTCAGCCTGCATATTCCAAGAGAGACAACAGGACATTTTGTTTAATTATGCACAAAACTTAGATCACCCACATTTTGTCTAAGGAGGAAGATGTTGATGAGCCACAGTTATTGACCAGTCACCAAGTTAGGAGGACCAGGATGTGGCGGTGGAAGACAAGGTGGTGGATGACAAAGTCACTGACCCAAGGTGGCATGCAGAGCGAGGCCAAAATCGCTGCAGGGGATGAATCTGAAGCACCGAAACAGAAAGAGACAGTGGGGTGACCAGAGGGAGAAGGTAGGCAACTGTTCCGTAGAGTACCGACAATCGTAAATTTCTTCGTAAAAAATTAAGAATTCCTCAGTCAGTCATAACTCAGTAAAGAGTTATGAAACCTGACCACTAAGAGACTAACCACCATTAGCTTGATCAAGCACATGTCATCTAAGCACCAGACGCCTGGTTCCATGATTGGTGCCAGCGGGTATGACCACTGCCTCTTCTCCTGTGCTAGGTGTTTCCCCTGTTCATGAGACTGGACTGGACACCCTGCACCTGTCCTTGCACATTATAATGCACCATCAATAAGAATCTCAAATTGTTATCCTAGCGCAGCATTCAGCCAAATTTGCCAGAGCCTCTGATCAAGGTACGCTGCATCAGTGCCTATTTCCGCAAGACTGCTACAGTTGCTGCCTCTTTGGCAGTGCTGCAGCAGAGCATGCAAGTGCCAACTCACCGACTGGTATGTGATGTGACCACGTGTTGGAACTTTACGCTGCACACACTGGTAAGGCTGTCCCTCTTTACCTTGGAGGTATTGTGCAGCTCTGACGCTTGTCTGAGAGGGTTGTTAGTGCTGCCGGGAAGGGTCATAACAGACAGGAGCTATTGCTTGTCAACAGAGAGTGCTGACAGGCTCACGCTCAAAAATGAACAGAGCATGGATTAGCCCCCACTTTTCAACACTATCAGATGTACAGTGTCCATTTTAGAACATAATCATATATTAAAGTCAAACATCAAAAATAGTCTGATACCTGACTTTGATACCTGACTGATACCTGAGTGTTGTGAACACGTTGGAGGCGACTTCGGAGCTGGGGCTCCCTCCCGTGATTGCTGAGGGTAATGAACCAATTGCTGAATGGCTTTCAGCTGGGTCCTATTGGTCTGAAATAAGTGACCTGAACTCCCATCAGCCTTGCCGGTAATCAAATGTTCTTCCAGGTCTTGCTTGGAGCTCAGCTTGCATTCCTGCTTTCATTCAGATAAGTGACTTGTTGTTTTTTTTTCCTCTGGTTGAATTTTCCTGGCTGGTTTGCTGCCTTGCAGTGGACTTCAGCCTGGTCCCCTTTTGGGGCCTGGCTCTGCATTTGTGCTCAGTTTGTGATTGCACTTTTGCTCTGTTCCTGTGTCACTTTTTATTTGCTGAATTGCTGTGTGTTACACCAGAGATCTGATTTAGGTGGTAGAGATCGTGTGATCTCAGGTTTTTTGGTAATCAGAAGTGTTGGTATTTTTGTCAGGGTTTTTTGGGTTGCAGTCAGAATTCTTTCCTATACTTTTCTATCTAGACAGTATTGGGCCCCAGCGTTTGCTCATTCTATTATCTGTCTGTGTTCGTATTTTCTTCTTGTCTAACCGCCATTACATGTTTGGGGGCTTCCTATTACTTTGGGGGTTCTGCTACGGGGCAGTTAGCTTTCATCTTTCTGTCTTTAGGTGTAGCTATCTCTCCGGCTGTGACGAGGCGTCTAGGATCACCGTAGGTACGCTCCACGGCTACTTCTAGTGTTGTGTCGTTAGTTTAGGGTTCTGCAACCCAGTAGTTTCCAGCCCCTCTGGTGTATTGCTACTTCGGCTATTTTTGCTATTTCTCCTCAGCTACCGAAACATAACAGTATTACTGGCCCAACTGAAATTTCTATGGTACTCAACAGAAGGGAAAAATAGTAAAAAGGAAAAAAAAAGGGAGTTGTCAGAAATTTTTTTTTTCTGTTTGTTGCATTTTTTCCCTCTTTTTCTCTGGGTGCTGAGGAGGAATTTTTTCTTTGTCCTCAATGGAGTTTACACAGATGTCTGGCCGTGTGGAGCGGCTTGCCGCTGAGGTTCAGAAGATTACTGCCTATCTTGCTGGGTTGCCTGTTGTGGAACCTAGAATCCCCATGCCAGATTTATTCTTGGGGGATCGGTCTAAATTTCTGAATTTTAAAATAACTGCAAGTTGTTTTTTGCCTTAAAGTCTAAATCCTCAGGTAACGCAGCACAGCAGGTTCAAATTGTCATCTCTCTGCTGCGCGGCGACCCTCAGGATTGGGCTTTTTCCCTGACACCTGGAGATCCTGTTTTGAATGATGTTGATGTATTTTTTCTGGCTCTGTGGTTGTTGTACGATGAACCTAATGTCACTGATCAAGCTGAAAAGACCTTGTTGGCATTAAATCAGGGTCGTGAAGACGCTGAGCTGTACTGTCAGAAATTCCGAAACTGGGCCGTCCTGACCAAATGGAATGATGATGCTTTGGCAGCCCTTTTTCGGAAGGGTCTGTCAGAAAATGTAAAGGACGTTATGGTGGGATTCCCTGTTCCCTCTGGTCTTAATGATTCTATGTCTTTTGTTATGATTTGGTCACTGAGGAGGACAGGAGCAACAGCCGGCAGCCGAACACCTGAGAGGTTGGTTACTGATGGGTTGCAGATCCCTAAACTAACCACACAACTAGAAGCAGCCGTGGAGCGTACCTACGATGGTCCTAGACGCCTCGGCACAGCCGGAGAGCTAGCTATAACTAAAGATAGAAACAGTAAAGCTAACTGCCTGGAGTAGAGCCCCAAAGGAATAGGCAGCCCCCAAACATATAATGGCGGTTAGACAAGACGAAAACACAAACGCAGGCAGAAAATAGATTGAGCAAACGCTGGGGCCAAAAGCTGACTAAATAGGATAGGACAGGAGAGATTACTTTCTGCAACCCAGAAAACCCTACAAAAATCCAACAATTCTGATTACAAAAATACTGAGATCACACGATCTCACCACCCACTAAATCAGATCTCAGTGTGAACAAAACCAAGCCGGTTTTGGAACGAGAGCAAGTCCCACAGGACTGCACAAAGTCCCTGATGTCACGAGACAAAGTAGGCCACCAAAAGGACCAACTTACCAAATCTCTGGTACCAAAAATACCGGGATGACCCGCCAACGCGAAGCAATGAATCTCAGACATCACACTCTTCTTCCACTGGTCTGGGACAAACAATTTCCCAACAGGGCAGCGTTCAGGTCTATCCTCCTGACATCCCTCCAGAGCCAGTCTCAAATTGGGTGAGATGGCGGAATGAACTACACCCTCTTTCAGAATAACAGCAGACTCAGTTACCTCAGGAGAATCCGCAAAGAAACTCCTCGAGAGGGCATCCGCCTTAACATTCTTAGTGCACGGAAGAAAAGAAACCACAAAATTAAAACGTGTGAAAAACAAGGCCCACCTGGCCTGTCTAGGATTAAGTCGCCTGGCTGATTCAAGATAAACCAGGTTCTTATGGTCTGTGAGGACCACCATCTGATGTTTGGCTCCTTCCAGCCAATGTCTCCACTCTTCAAAGGCCCACTTCATGGCCAATAACTCCCGATTACCCACGTCATAATTACGTTCAGTTGGAGAAAATTTTCGAGAGAAAAAGGCACAAGGGTTACTTTTAGAGGTCTCAGGATCCCTTTGGGACAAAACGGAACCTGCCCCAATCTCAGAAGCATCAACCTACACCTGAAACGGTAGAGAAACATCAGGCTGCCGTAGAACAGGAGCAGAAGTGAATCTCTGCTTAAGTTCCTGAAACGCAGAAACTGCCTCAGGAGGCCAATTCACCACATCGGAACCCTTTTTGGTCAAATCAGCCAATGGTTTAACAATACCAGAGAAATTACCAATAAATTTACGATAAAAATTAGCAAAGCCCAAAAATCTCTGGAGAGCCTTCAATGTAGTAGGTTGAACCCAATCACAAATGGCCTGAACTTTGACCGGGTCCATTTCAAATAACAGACTGAGAAAAAATGAATCCCAGAAATGAAACTTTCTGTACGCCAAAAATACATTTTGATCCCTTCAAATACAGTGCATTTTCTCTCAAAATCTGGAATATAGTCCGAACATGTTTCACATGAGAATCCCAGTCATTGGAAAAAATCAAGATATCGTCCAAATAAACGATCAGAAATTTATCCACAAAATCCCTGAAAATGTCATTCATGAAGGACTGGAAGACGGAAGGAGCATTAGTGAGCCCAAAAGGCATCACTAGGTACTCAAAATGCCCCTCAGGGGTATTAAACGCCGTCTTCCATTCATCACCGTGCTTAATGCGAATAAGGTTATACGCCCCCCTGAGGTCAAGCTTGGTAAACCAACTAGCACTCTTCACTCTGGAAAATAGGTCAGAAATCAAGGGTAACGGATATTGATATTTAACAGTGATTTTATTCAGGAGACGATAGTCAATACACGGCCTCAATGAACCATCCTTTTTGGCCACAAAGAAAAAGCCGGCACAAAGGGTGAAGAGGATGGTCTGATATAACCCTTCTCCAAAGACTCCCTGATATAAGATCGCATAGCATCATGTTCAGGCACAGATAAATTAAAAAGCCGACCTTTAGGAAATTTACCACCAGGCACTAACTCAATAGCGCAATCATAACTCCTGTGAGGAGGTAAGGATGCAGACTTACTCTCACTAAATACATCAGAAAAATCAGTCAAAAAGTCAGGGACATCCTGAGACTGAGGAGAGGCAGAAAAAACAGGAGTGTCAGTATTAACACATTGGCAACCTCAACTGGTCACAGACACAGATTTCCAATCCAAAACAGGATTATGAGTCTGTAACCAAGGGAAACCCAGTACAATAATGTCATGCAGATTATGCAACACCAGAAATTTGCAACTCTCCTGATGATCTGGTTCAACCCTCATTATCACCTGGGTAGAAAACGGGGGTTTATTCTCAGCCAAAGGGGTAGAATCAAGGCCCAGCAAAGGAATAGACTTCCGCAGGGGTATCATGGGAAATCCACAACGTTTGGCAAAGTCAAAATCCATCAGGTTAATAGCTGTTCCTGAATCAACAAAAGCCTGAGCCGAAAATGTGGACATGGAGCAAATGAGGGTAACAGTCAACAGAAATTTAGTCTGAACACTACCCAAGACAACTGAGCGCGCAAAACGTCTTCCCCGCTTAGGGCAGACGGAAACAGCATGAAAAGCGTCACCACAGTAGAAACGTAACCCATTGCGATTTCAAAACTCATGACGCTGTGCCCCAGAAGTCACTCCATCACACTGCATGGGCTCAGGAGCTGGCTCACAAGGCAACACCATCTCACGCATACCTCTGCGCTCACGCAAACGTCTGTCAATTTGAATAGCCAATGACTTAGAATCATTGAGATCAGAGGGAACAGGGAATCCCACCATAACATCCTTTACATTCTCTGACCGCCCCTTCCGAGAAAGGGCTGCCAAAGCATCATCATTCCATTTTGTCAGGACTGCCCACTTTCGGAATTTCTGACAGTACAGCTCAGCAGCTTCATGACCCTGATTTAATGCCAACAAGGTCTTTTCAGCTTGATCAGTGACATTAGGTTCATCGTACAACAACCCCAGAGCCTGAAAAAATACATCAACATCATTCAAAACAGGATCCCCACATGTCAGGAAAAAAGCCCAATCCTGAGGGTCGCCGCGCAGGAGAGAGATGACAATTTGAACCTGCTGTGCTGCGTTCCCTGAGAACTTGGGCTTTAAGGCAAAAAACAACTTACAGTTATTTTTAAAATTCAGAAATTTAGCCCGATCCCACAAAAACAAATCTGGCATGGGGATCCTAGGTTCCACAACCGGCAACCTAGCAAGATAGGTAGCAATACTCTGAACCTCAGTGGCAAGCTGCTCCACACGGCCAGACAACTGTGCAAACTCCATTGAGAGAAAAAATAAAAATCCTCCTCAGCACCCAGAGAGAAAGAGGGGAAAAAAATGCAACAAACAGGAAAAAAAAAATCTCTGACAACTCTGACAACTTTTTTCTTTCCACACTATTTTTCCCTTCTGTGAGTACCATATAATTTTAGTTTTGGGCCGGTGATACTGTTATGTTTAGGTAGCTGAGGAGAAATAGCAAAAACGGTAATACACCAGAGAGGCTGGAACCTATTGGATTGCAGTAACCTGAACTAACCACACAACTAGAGGTAGCCGTGGAGCGTTCCTACGTTGATCCTAGATGCCTCGTCACAGCCTGAGATATAACTATACCTAAAGGCAGAAAGATGAAAGCTATCTGCACCGGAGCAACAAGTCACTTATCTGAATGAAAGCAGGAATGCAAGCTGAGCTCCAAGCAAGACCTGGAAGAACAATTGATTACCGGCAAGGCTGATGGGAGTTCAGATCCCCGAAGAAAATAGGAAGCCCTCCCTTCAAAGCCCTGCCGTGCGCCCAAACAGTGGTTTACCCCAACATATGGGGTATCAGCGTACTCAGGACAAATTGCACACCAATTTTGGGGTTCTAATTTCTCTTGTTACCCTTGGGAAAATAAAAAATAACTGGCTAAAAAAATCATTTTTGTAGAAATTTTTTTTTTTATTTTCATGGCTCTGCGTTTATAAATTTCTGCGAAACACTTTGGGGTTCAAAGTGCTCACCACACATATAGATAAGTTCATTAGGGGGTCTAGTTTCCAAAATGGGGTCACTTGTTGTTAAGGGTCTGCGGAACGCACCAAATATATAAAGTAGAGAGGTGCGTTCGCAGCCCGGGGTCCACCGTGCAAACGGAGCCTGCTGCTAGTAAAAATGGCACGAGAAGCAAACTCTGTTATCCCGCAGAGTCGCCAACATAAACGCCGTAATGCGCTGCGGCAATAAGTGCGAACTCTGTTATTCCACAGAGCCGCTAGAAGGAGAGCTGCAGCGCTATATGGTGATGTGTGCGAACTCACTAGACACAACTGAGTCGCAAAGAAAACACGCTAGGGCGCTGTCTAGCGTTGAAAACGAACCCTGTTACGTCACAGGGCCGCTGAGAAAAAGTACTGTGTCCTGTCAGGCTCTCAGGTACACAGTTAAGTGCTAAGCGTACATAAAGCGTGATCATGTGCTAATGTCCTCGCGGGAGTCACCCGCAATCTATGGCGTCTGAACGCCAGACCCTGAATACGGCAATCAAAACTCCTTACCGGTTATGCCGGTAAGCTAGTGTCATGTGTGCATTGCCACGAAGATCGTCGCGGTTGCACGTTTTGACTTCTCACAGCTGAGTTGCTGTTTCTTTGTGTTTGGCAGCTAGGGAGTTAATTCTGTCTGTGCTCGGTGCTGGGACTGGGTGCAGTTTCTCCCGGCTGCAATTGATTATTTGTTGATTGGTTTCCTTTAAATTCCTGGTTGTCTGCTTTGGGAGTTGCCAGTGAAATCCTTCATGCAGACCACAGATAGGAATGAATCTGTATAGACTTAAGTTGAGAGCTCCTTAGCTGTTTTAAGCTCAACTTGTTTAGAGTTTATTTCCCAGACCATTTATGTTCCTTCTGTGTTTGAGTGTGTATGCAAGTGAGTGCTATCCTGTCTGTCTTATATGTCTAATCTGTGTATTTAGCTGAGATCAGCCCATATCCCTTTGGTGGTAATCAGGATCCTTCTTAGGACTGATTACAGGATTCAGGGTCTGACAGGAGACAGGGTTAGGCTGGAGACTTGGACCTCTGAACCATTATCAGTACCTCCAAGGAAAGGGATTAGTTAGGACCCCAGTGTAGGGTCAGGTTAGACCCGGTCCTTCTCTTTCTGTTACAGCTCATCAAGTCCTCAAGATTAACCCTAAGTTCTGCAGAGATTGTGTCAGGTAAATCTATTTTATACTTACATTCAGATGTTGCTAAACTATATGTTGTATTGAGTGTGGTTCCTGTATAAATAGTTTACTGACATTGTATTCATATCATTAGACAGCGTGACATTCAAGATTAACCCTAAGTTCTGCAGATATTGTGTCAGGTAAATCTATTTTATACTTACATTCTGATGTTGCTAAACTATATGTTGTATTGAGTGTGGTTCCTGTATAAATAGTTTACTGACATTGTATTCATATCATTAGACAGCGTGACATTTTCACTGGCCTTAAAAAATTATCTCTAGTTACCATGGATCCAGTAGCCCAGCTGGCTCTGCAGTTGCAGGGATTATCCATGGAGCTGACGGACATTAAGTCCAAAGTTTTGTCTCCCCTGGAGCAAACCAGAGTTGAACCTAAAGTAGCTCTTCCAGATAGGTTCACTGGTGGGCGAGACAAATTTTTTACCTTCCGGGAGGCATGTAAATTGTATTTTCGGCTTCGGCCGCGATCATCAGGGAGTGATGAGCAGAGAGTGGGAATTGTTATCTCACTTCTTCAAGGGGACCCTCAATCCTGGGCATTTTCCCTTCCTCCGGGATCCCCGGCTCTACAGTCTGTAGATCAATTTTTTACTGCTGTGGGATTGGTATATGATGACCCAGATCGGGTCTCTCTTGCTGAGACCAAATTACGTAAAATACAGCAGGGAGATCGTCCTGCGGAGGAATTTGCTTCCGAGTTTCGTAGATGGGCCACGGATACTCAGTGGAATGACCCAGCTCTTAGGAGCCAGTTTTGTCATGGGCTTTCTGACAAATTAAAAGACGTTTTGGCTCAGTATGAGTCTCCTCCTTCTCTGGAGGCTGCTATGGCCCTAGCTATCCGTACTGATAGACGGCTTCGGGAGAGGGGTGAGGTAACTCCACTCCCTGTTGTTACTCCACCTACTACTAAAGTCCCTTATGTTGAGGTTCCCCTTGTCTGTTCGGATGAGCCTATGCAGTTGGGAGGGACATCTTTTCGTAGTAGGGGATTGGCAGCACGCCGCAGGACTAGAAGGTGTTTTTTCTGTGGGAAAGAGGGACATTTTGTTGGAGAATGTCCATCCCGTGTCTTGTTAAGTAAAAAGTCGCCGGAAAACTGCTAATCCCAGGTTGTGTGGTGGACGACAACCTGGGAGTATGTATTTCATCCGCCGGTTCTTCTCAGTTCCTTGTACCAGTGGAGGTGGTGGTTGGTACTAGAGTGAAGAGATTGTCTGTTCTTCTGGATAGTGGTTCCGGGGCTAATTTGGTTGACGCTCAGTTTGCTCAGGCTCAAGGTATGCATCTTAATGTATTGGTCAAACCGATCCCTATTTTCTCCATTGACGCCAGGCCTCTCGGCCAAGGTAGCTTTGTTCATGAGGTTCATAACATTGACCTTCGGGTAGGGGCAATACATAGGGAACAATTATCTTGTTATGTGTTGGAAGGTCTACCTACTCCCATTGTGTTGGGACTTCCTTGGCTGGTTAAACATAACCCTGTGATTAATTGGCAGTCCAGAGAGATAAGCCAATGGGGTGAGTTTTGCAAAAACAACTGCATGAACATAGTCATCAGTGCGGTCGTGCCTAGTACATTGCCTCCTTTTTTGGAGGATTTTGGGGATGTTTTCTCTGAGGAGGGGTGTCGGGAGTTGCCTCCTCATCGCGTGTATGACTGCTCTATTAATCTACTTCCTGATGCTAAGTTGCCTAAAGCTAGGTTGTATAATCTCTCTGGTCCTGAAAGACAGGCTATGAAAGATTATATTTCTGAAAGTCTGGCCAAAGGGCATATTAGACCTTCATCTTCCCCTGTGGCCGCGGGGTTCTTCTTTGTGAAGAAAAAAGATGGAGGCCTACGCCCTTGCTTGGATTTCCGCGAACTTAATCGGATCACTGTTCGAGATCCGTATCCACTCCCTCTTATTCCTGATCTCTTCAATCAAATTGTTGGCGCCAAATGGTTCTCTAAATTGGATCTCAGGGGGGCGTATAATCTGATTAGGATAAAAGAGGGGGATGAGTGGAAAACGGCGTTTAACACGCCAGAGGGACATTATGAAAACCTGGTCATGCCTTTTGGTCTGACTACTGCTCCAGCAGTATTCCAACATTTTGTTAATGACATTTTTCGTCACCTTGTGGGGGTGTTTGTGGTCGTATATTTGGATGACATTTTAATTTACTCGCCAGATCTTGTGTCTCACCAGGAGCATGTGAGACAGGTGTTGCAGATCTTGCGAGACAATAAACTATACGCCAAACTGGAGAAGTGTGTGTTTGCCGTACAGGAACTTCAGTTTTTGGGTTTTTTGGTGTCAGCCTCCGGTTTCCGGATGGACCCTGAAAAGGTGAGAGCAGTGCTTGAATGGGATCAGCCAGGGGATCTTAAGGCTCTGCAGCGTTTTTTGGGGTTTGCTAATTACTACCGGAAATTTATTTGTAATTTCTCGTCTGTCGTCAAACCTCTCACTGACATGACGAGAAAAGGGACGGATTTTTCTAGGTGGTCGGACAAAGCTTGCCAAGCCTTTTCCTCTTTAAAAAGATGTTTTGCTTCGGCACCCGTTCTCATCCAACCAGATGTATCTCTGCCGTTCATTGTGGAGGTGGACGCGTCTGACGTAGGGGTGGGTGCTATATTGTCCCAGGGTCCGTCCCCTGGTAAATGGCATCCGTGCGCTTTCTTTTCTAAGAAATTGTCGTCCGCCGAAAGGAATTATGTTATCGGCAATAGGGAACTTTTGGCCATTAAATTGGCTTTTGAAGAATGGCGTCACTTTTTGGAGGGGGCAGTCCACCCGGTCACCGTTATTACTGATCACAAGAACCTGCTGTATTTAGAATCCGCTAAGCGTCTGAATTCCAGACAAGCTCGATGGTCATTATTTTTTACCAGGTTTAATTTTGTCGTCACTTATCGTCCGGGGTCTAAGAATGTAAAGGCTGATGCCTTGTCTCGCAGTTTCCCAGGGGCCGGGAAAACGGACGACCCGATTCCTATCCTTCAGGAGGGGGTGGTAGTGTCGGCTGTATGTTCTGAGCTTGAGGAGGAGGTGTTAGAGGCTCAGGGGGACGCTCCTGCAAGACCTCCAGGGAGACTGTTTGTCCCGAATCAGTTGAGACAAAAGGTTATTGAGGCACATCATAATTCTGCTTTAGCAGGACATCCAGGGAGTAAGGCTACTTTAGATCTTCTTTCTCGCCGATTTTGGTGGCCTAACGCTAATAAAGATGTTATAACTTTTGTCGCGTCCTGTGGGGTTTGTGCTCGCTCTAAAACTCCTCATACCCGTCCGTCTGGGACCCTTTTACCTTTGAAACTTCCGGAGCGTCCATGGACCCATTTATCTATGGACTTCATTACGGACCTTCCTCCGTCGTCTGGGAATACTGTCATACTGGTGGTTGTTGACAGGTTCAGTAAGATGGCACATTTCGTTGCTCTTCCTGCACTCCCTAATGCTAAAACTCTGGCGCAGGTGTTCATTAGGGAGATCGTGAGACTTCATGGGTTGCCTTCTGATGTGGTGTCAGATAGGGGGTCTCAGTTTGTATCCAAATTTTGGAGGGCATTTTGTTTACGTCGGGGATGCAATTGTCGTTTTCCTCGGCTTTTCATCCACAGACCAATGGTCAGACAGAGCGTCTGAATCAGAGTTTAGAGACATATCTCCGGTGTTTTGTATCGGAGAACCAGGAGGACTGGTCTTCTTTCTTGCCTTTGGCAGAGTTCGCTCTTAACAACAGGCGGAGCGAGTCCACTGGTAAGTCCCCGTTTTTTGGGGCATATGGTTTTCATCCCCAGTTTTGTACTTTCAATGGGGGGGGGTTCTTCTGGGGTTCCTGAGGAGGAGCGTTTCTCGTCGCCACTTGCTTCTGTGTGGCAAGGTGTATTGAATAATTTGAGTACGATGGGGAACCGTTACAAACGTATGGCTGATAGGAGGAGAGTTTCTGGTCCAGATCTGAATGTGAACGATCTGGTATGGTTGTCTACCAGGAATATAAAACTTAAAGTGCCCTCCTGGAAACTGGGTCCCAGATTCATCGGGCCGTACAGGATCAGTTCCATAATTAATCCTGTGGCATTTCGTCTGGAACTCCCTTCTACGTTTAAAATTCATAATGTGTTCCACAAGTCATTACTTAAAAGGTATGTGGCACCAGTCATACCGTCACCTCTACCTCCTCCTCCAGTGTTGGTCAATGGTAACTTGGAATTTCAAGTATCAAAAATCATTGACTCTCGTCTGAATCGCCGGTCCCTTCAGTACTTGGTGCATTGGAAGGGATATGGTCCGGAGGAGAGGACGTGGGTCCCTGCGTCCGATGTTAACGCAGATCGTTTGGTTCAGACCTTCCACAGAACTCATCCGGGCAGGCCTGGCCCTGAGGGTCCGGAGGCCCCTCGTAGAAGGGGGGGGTACTGTCATGTGTGCATTGCCACGAAGATCGTCGCGGTTGCACGTTTTGACTTCTCACAGCTGAGTTGCTGTTTCTTTGTGTTTGGCAGCTAGGGAGTTAATTCTGTCTGTGCTCGGTGCTGGGACTGGGTGCAGTTTCTCCCGGCTGCAATTGATTATTTGTTGATTGGTTTCCTTTAAATTCCTGGTTGTCTGCTTTGGGAGTTGCCAGTGAAATCCTTCATGCAGACCACAGATAGGAATGAATCTGTATAGACTTAAGTTGAGAGCTCCTTAGCTGTTTTAAGCTCAACTTGTTTAGAGTTTATTTCCCAGACCATTTATGTTCCTTCTGTGTTTGAGTGTGTATGCAAGTGAGTGCTATCCTGTCTGTCTTATATGTCTAATCTGTGTATTTAGCTGAGATCAGCCCATATCCCTTTGGTGGTAATCAGGATCCTTCTTAGGACTGATTACAGGATTCAGGGTCTGACAGGAGACAGGGTTAGGCTGGAGACTTGGACCTCTGAACCATTATCAGTACCTCCAAGGAAAGGGATTAGTTAGGACCCCAGTGTAGGGTCAGGTTAGACCCCGGTCCTTCTCTTTCCTGTTACAGCTCATCAAGTCCTCAAGATTAACCCTAAGTTCTGCAGAGATTGTGTCAGGTAAATCTATTTTATACTTACATTCAGATGTTGCTAAACTATATGTTGTATTGAGTGTGGTTCCTGTATAAATAGTTTACTGACATTGTATTCATATCATTAGACAGCGTGACATTCAAGATTAACCCTAAGTTCTGCAGATATTGTGTCAGGTAAATCTATTTTATACTTACATTCTGATGTTGCTAAACTATATGTTGTATTGAGTGTGGTTCCTGTATAAATAGTTTACTAACATTGTATTCATATCATTAGACAGCGTGACATCTAGGGCATCTAGGACACCGACCCTGACCAGCTACCATACCAAACTCCTCACCGATTAAGTCGGCATTCTAGTGGCTTATTTCAGCCGGGTCCCTAACCACACACACGCATGACCACACTGGCGCATAGCATACAATGGTTGATATTCGCGCATGGCGGCCCAGCCATGCTACCCTTTTATAGCAACAGCTACAGGACCTGCCAGAAACAAGGACCAATGAAACCTGTTCCAGAACACCAGTAATCGCAGGGCCTTCCTGGCGGACCAATAGGAGCTGCTGCAGTACCTGAGCATGTGACCCCTGATCTCCAATGAGAGATCTCACTCTGGGCATGTGTCATGGGTGTATCGCCACGAGGATCGTCGCAATTACACACTCTGACTTCTCACAGCTGAGTTGCTGTTTCTTTGTGTTTGGTAATGAGGGAGTTAATTTTACCTAGCTCTTTGCTAAGACTAGGTCCAGCCTCGCCCGGCTGCTTTTGATTATGTTCTAATTAGATTCCTTCATATACCTGCCAGTCTGCTTGTTAGATGCCGGTGAAAGCATTCATGTAGTCTAGCAGACTGGATCGGTTCTGAGAATACTTAAGCTAAGAGCTCCTTAGTTGTTTTTACTCTTACAGCTTATAGTTTATCTCTGAGACCTTAGGTGTTCCTACTGTGTGTGAGTGTTGTATGTAAGACTTTATTTACTTTATTTCTTGTCTTTCTTGTATGTCTTTCTGTTCATTAACCGTTACCTGTTCATTCCCTTTGGTGGTAATCAGGGTCCTTCTTAGGACTAGATTACAGTTGGCAGGGATTGATAGGAGACAGGGTTTACGCTGGTGGCCTGGACCTCTGTACCTTTAACAGTACCTCCAGGTAGAGGGATTAGTTAGGACCCCAGTTTAGGGTCAGCATAGACCCCGGTCACCCTCTAGCCGGAGACAGTGTATAACGGATTCCGTATTGACCCACTGGACATTGTCAGGTAATTCTATGTTATCATATATCTATGCGCATGTTATATAGGATGTTGCCCTTTTGATATAGATTACTGACATCACATATATATATATCTGCTATACAGCGTGACATTTTCACCGGCCCATACTAAAGATTCTCCCCAGCTGTCATGGATCCAGTAGCCCAGCTGGCCCGGCAGTTGCAGGGGTTGTCCATGGAGTTTGCAGACATTAAGTCCAAGGTTTTGTCCCCCCCGGAGCAAACCAGATCTGAACCTAAGGTTGCTCTCCCGGACAGGTTCACTGGTGGGCGGGACAAATTTTTTACTTTCCGGGAGGCATGTAAATTGTACTTTCGGCTGCGACCTCGGTCATCTGGGAGTGAAGAGCAGAGGGTGGGAATTGTTATCTCGCTCTTACAAGGGGACCCTCAATCTTGGGCGTTCTCTATTCCTCCAGGCTCCCCAGATCTCCAGTCAGTGGATCGATTTTTTACTGCCCTGGGTCTGGTATATGATGATCCGGATCGAGTTTCCCTTGCTGAAACAAAGTTACGTAAAATACGGCAAGGAAATCGTCCAGCGGAGGAATATTCTTCTGAGTTCCGTAGATGGGCAACAGATACTCAGTGGAATGACCCAGCTCTTAGGAGCCAGTTTTGTCAAGGGTTGTCTGACAAATTAAAAGATGTGTTGGCTCAGTATGATTCTCCTCCATCACTGGAGGCTGCTATGGCCCTCGCTATTCGCATTAATAGACGAATTCGGGGAAGACGCGAGGTAACTCCGCCTCCCGTGATGACTCCACCTACTACTAAAGTCCCTTATACTGAGGTTCCCCTGGTCTGTTCTGAGGAACCCATGCAGTTGGGAGGGACATCTTTTTGTAGGAGGGAATCGGCGGTGCGCCGCAAGACTAGAAGGTGTTTCTTTTGCGGGAGAGAGGGACATTTTGTTGGGGGGTGTCCATCCCGGGCCTCTTTGAGCAAAGGAGTTAACCTGGGAGTGTGTATTTCGTCCCCAAATCCCTCTCAGTTTCTCGTGCCTGCGGAGGTGGTGATTGGTACTAGAACTGAGAGGATTTCTGTTTTTCTTGATAGTGGGTCCGGGGCTAATCTGGTGGACGCTCGGTTTGCCCAGGTGCATGGTATGCAACTGAGTGTATTGGCCAAACCGGTCCCTATAGTCTCTATTGATTCTAGACCTCTCGGTCAAGGTAGCTTGGTACAAGCTGTTCATAACATAGATCTTCGAGTAGGGGCAATACATAAAGAGCAATTGTCTTGTTATGTGTTGGAGGGTCTACCTACTCCTATTGTGTTGGGACTTCCTTGGTTGGCTAAACATAACCCAGTGATTGATTGGCAATCCAGAAAGATAAGCCAGTGGGGTGAATTTTGCAGGAATAACTGCATGAGCACGGTCATCGGTGCGGTTGTGCCTAGGACTTTGTCTCCTTTTCTGGAGGACTTTGGGGAGATGTTCTCAGAGGAGGGGTGTAAAGAGTTACCTCCTCATCGCGCATATGACGGCTCAATAAAGTTGCTTCCTGATGCCTTATCTCGTACTTTCCCAGGGGCCGGGAAGACGGATGATCCGGTTCCTATTCCTCAGGAGGGAGTTGTAGTGTCAGCTGTATGCTCTGAGCTTGAGGGGGAGGTATTGGGGGCTCAGGGGGACGCCCCTGTGGGACTTCCAGGGAGACTGATAGTTCCAGATCGGTTAAGACTGAAGGTTACGGGGAACCGTTACAAACGGATGGCTGATAGGGGGAGAGTTTTTGGTCTAGATCTGAAGGTGAACGATCTGGTTTGGTTGTCTACCAGGAATATAAAACTTAAAGTTTCCTCCTGGAGGTTGGGTCCCAGATTCATCGGGCCGTACAGGATCAGTTCCATAATTAATCTGGTGGCATTTCGTCTGGACCTCCCTCCTACGTTTAAAATTCATAATGTGTTTCACAAGTCATTACTTAAAAAGTATGTGGCACCAGTCATACCGTCACCTCTACCTCCTCCTTCAGTGGTCGTCAATGATAACGTGGAATTTCATGGGTCGAAAATCATTGACTCACGTCTCAGTCGCCGATCCCTTCAGTACTTGGTTCATTGGAAGGGGGTATGGTCCTGAGGAGAGGACGTGGGTCCCTGCGTCTGATGTTAACGCAGATCGATTGGTTCGGACCTTTCACACAACTCACCCGGGCAGACCTGGCCCTGAGGGTCCGGAGTCCCCTCGTAGAGGGGGGGGTACTGTCATGGGTGTATCGCCACGAGGATCGTCGCGATTACACACTCTGACTTCTCACAGCTGAGTTGCTGTTTCTTTGTGTTTGGTAATGAGGGAGTTAATTTTACCTAGCTCTTTGCTAAGACTAGGTCCAGCCTCGCCCGGCTGCTTTTGATTATGTTCTAATTAGATTCCTTCATATACCTGCCAGTCTGCTTGTTAGATGCCGGTGAAAGCATTCATGTAGTCTAGCAGACTGGATCGGTTCTGAGAATACTTAAGCTAAGAGCTCCTTAGTTGTTTTTACTCTTACAGCTTATAGTTTATCTCTGAGACCTTAGGTGTTCCTACTGTGTGTGAGTGTTGTATGTAAGACTTTATTTACTTTATTTCTTGTCTTTCTTGTATGTCTTTCTGTTCATTAACCGTTACCTGTTCATTCCCTTTGGTGATAATCAGGGTCCTTCTTAGGACTAGATTACAGTTGGCAGGGATTGATAGGAGACAGGGTTTACGCTGGTGGCCTGGACCTCTGTACCTTTAACAGTACCTCCAGGTAGAGGGATTAGTTAGGACCCCAGTTTAGGGTCAGCATAGACCCCGGTCACCTTCTAGCCGGAGACAGTGTATAACGGATTCCGTATTGACCCACTGGACATTGTCAGGTAATTCTATGTTATCATATATCTATGCGCATGTTATATAGGATGTTGCCCTTTTGATATAGATTACTGACATCACATATATATATATCTGCTATACAGCGTGACAGCATGCTCAGAAGGGAAAAAACAGGACTTTGTCCCAGAGACGTCTGCTCCAGCACTGGCTATAATAGCAGATCCAGGAAAGGCAGCAGCAAGTCACTGCACAGTACTGGAGTGGGCAAGACGCTTGGACCGACGTCTCTGTTGAGCAGGCTCCACTGCGGCCGGAGATGAATGGGAGACCGCAGCGGGACTGGTTCGAGACTCCCCTTGTGCAGCAGCGGGAACTCGAACCCTAACATTACCCCCCCTCCTAGGGCCCCCCCTTCTCTGGGCCTCGCTGCGTTCAAAGGCAGCGATGAGCTGCGGAGCGTGAACATGCTCGGCAGGCTCCCAAGATCTATCCTCAGGCCCATAGCCCCTCCAGTCCACCAAATAAAACTTTTTGCCCCGTACCACCTTACACCCTACGATGGCGTTCACCTCATGGTCATCCGTAGATGAACCCGATGTCCCGGCAGATGACTCAGAAAACCGGGACATGAGCACGAGTTTCAGGAGGGATACGTGAAAGGTGTCGGAGATACCCAGGCGTGGTGGAAGAGCCAAACGGTATACCACAGGGTTAACCTGCTCGAGGACCTTGAAAGGACCCAGGTAGCGGGGTGCCAACTTAGTGGACTCAACTCGCAGCCTGATGTTACGGGCGGAGAGCCACACCAAGTCTCCAGGAGCAAATGTTGGAGCGGGGCGCCGATGTGCGTCGGCGGAGGACCTCATCCTCTCCTTGGATGCCTGAATGGCATCCTGGGTACGGTCCCAAATGTCCCGTGCCTCCACAGCCCAGTCTGCCACCCTGGAGTCGGCGGAAGACACAGGCATGGGCACCGGAACCCGCGGATGCTGACCGTAGTTTAGGAGGAATGGAGTCTGTCCGGTGGAATCAGCCACAGCATTGTTTAGTGCAAACTCAGCCAGTCATCCTGCCTGGCCGAGACAAAATGTCGTAGATAGGTGACCAAGGTCTGGTTGGCCCTCTCTACCAACCCATTCGTCTCAGGATGGTACGCTGAAGAGAGATTTAACTCAATACTGAGTAGACGACAAAGCTCTCTCCAGAACCGAGACGCAAACTGGGGACCTCGGTCACTGACAATTTTGTCCGGCATGCCGTGTAGACGGAAAATGTGCCTAACGAACAACGCTGCCAGAGCCCTGCAGAAGGTAACCGTGGTAGCGGCACCAAATGCACCATTTTGGAAAAATGGTCGGTGATTACCCAAATGATGGTGCAACCCCGAGACTTGGGCAAGCCCACCACAAAGTCCATTCCAACCATCTCCCAGGGCCTGTCTGCCACCGGCAAAGGGTAAAGTAACCCAGCTGGCTGTTGTCGTGGAGACTTATTCTTGGCGCAGGAGACACACGCCCGAACATAATCCCCAACGTCACGGACCATATGCGGCCACCAGTATGTCCTCGCCAGTAATTCAGATGTCCTCTTTGCAACAAAGTGTCCACCCACCCTGGACGAATGTGCCCAAGAGAGTACCTCCGGTCGCAAGTTGGTAGGTACAAAAGTCTTGCTCGGGGGCACAGACTCTAGCGAAACCGGGGCCACTGTTCTCAGACTCTCTGTGGGGACAATAAGCCGAGGCTCCTCCACCTCTTCCTCAGCGGACACCACAGAGCGAGAGAGAGCGTCGGCACGAATGTTCTTCTCTCCCGAGAGGAAATGGAGTGTGAAATTAAACCGGAGAAGAACAAGGACCATCTGGCCTGGCGAGAGTTAAGCCGCTGGGCTGTCTGCAGATACACCAAATTTTTGTAGTCGGTGAAGACTTGGAAGGGAAAGCGGGCCCCCTCCAACAGATGTCTCCATTCAGAGAAGGCCAACTTCATGGCTAGCAACTCCCTATCCCCGATGGAATAATTCCTCTCCGCTGATGTGAAGGTCTTAGAGAAGAAGAAGCAAGGATGCTTCCGACCTTGAGCATCCTTTTGGAAGAGGACTGCTCCAGCACCAACGGATGAGGCATCCACCTCCAATAAAAATGGCTTATCAACATCGGGGCGATGTAGGATGGGAGCGCTAGCAAAATGAGACTTAATAGAAGTGAAAGCCTTGGAGACCTCTTCCGACCACAATTTGGGATTTGCTCCCTTCTTGGTGAGGGCTACCAAGGGAGCTACCAAGGTAGAGAAATGCGGAATGAACTGGCGATAGTAATTAATGAACCCCATAAAGCGCTGCACCGCTTTAAGAGAGTGGGGTTCCTGCCAGTCCATCACAGCCTGTAGTTTGGCCGGATCCATAGCCAATCCCTGGGTTGAGATGATATAACCAAGGAAAGGTAAAGACTCCAGCTCAAACATACATTTCTCTAACTTAGCATAAAGAGAATTAGCCCGTAAGAGGTCGAAGACTCTGCAGACATCTCTCCGGTGGGAGTCAATATCTGGAGAGAAGATGAGTATATCATCCAGATAGACTACGACCGAGGTGGAGAGCATATCCCGGAAGATGTCATTGACAAAGTCTTGGAAAACGGCTGGGGCATTACAGAGCCCAAAGGGCATCACCAGATATTCGTAATGCCCATCCCTGGTATTAAAAGCCGTCTTCCATTCGTCACCCTCACGGATGCGAATCAGGTTATAAGCACCGCGCAGATCTAGTTTAGTGAATACCCTTGCTCCCCGAAGCCTATCGAAGAGCTCAGAAATCAGGGGCAACGGGTACTTGTTTTTAACGGTGATGGCGTTAAGACCCCTGTAATCAATACACGGACGTAATTCTCCGTTTTTCTTCTGCACGAAGAAGAATCCCGCCCCTGCCGGTGACTCCGACTTCCTAATAAACCCTCTTGCCAGGTTCTCCTGAATATATTGCGACATGGCCTCTGTCTCAGGAAGAGAGAGGGGATAGACCCTTCCCCGAGGAGGTTCTGCGCCAGGCAAGAGGTCGATAGGACAGTCATAGGGGCGATGAGGCGGAAGAGTCTCCGCAGCCTTCTTGGAGAACACGTCTGCATATGACCAGTAGCACTTGGGAAGTGGAGTAAGATCTGCGGGTAACTCAGTAGTGGTAACCTGAACGTAACTCCTGACACATCTGCCTCTACATGCATCACTCCAATCCAGTATCCTACCCAAAGTCCACTCTTTATGTGGGGAGTGGAAACGGAGCCAAGGTATACCTAGTAGGATCTCGTCTATTCCCTCGGGAAGGACGAGTAGGGAAATAAGTTCCTGATGGGAAGGAGATACAATGCAAGTGGAACAGTCTGGTGTGTAATTTGTGAGGGCAATGTCGACCCATTCACTACCCGGACAGTCACTGATTTGTCAAGCGCCACCAGAGGTATTGCATGACGGCGAGCAAAGTTAGAGGACATGAAGTTCCCCTCTGCTCCTGAGTCCACGCAAAGGTCGGCGGTGAAAGTGGAAGTGCCTACAGTGATTGTCCCTTTAAATGTCATCTTGGAGGAAAATGCCGCTGTCTCTAGTGAACCTCCTCCCAGGGCCACTAGACGCGATCGCTTCCCTGATCGCTGTGGACATTTGTTGGCATAGTGTCCTGTCTGCTGACAAAGGTTACAGACCACGGATACTTGGACGGTCCGAGACTTAGGTCCTGCATGAGGAACCTCTGTGGCCTTTTGGGGTTCGGACGCCAGATCGGGGGATTCGAGAGGTTTGGCAAAGGTGGGAGCCAAACGAATTCTCTGCCTACACTGGGCCCGCTCCAACCTCCGCTCGTGAAAACGGAGGTCAATGCGGGTAGATATGGAGATAAGCTCCAGTGTGGCGGGAATCTCCCTGGTAGCCAAAGCGTCTTTAACATGGTCAGCCAGACCTCGCCAGTAGACTGGAATAAGAACTTTATCTGACCAGTCTAGCTCTGAGGCCAGAGTCCGAAACTGGACGGAAAACTGACTGACCAAAGACGAACCCTGTGCCAATGCCAGCAGTTGAAGTGCCGTATCGTGGGTGACCAGAGGTCCTAAAAAGACTTTTTTAAGAGCCTCCAAGAAACGAGGAGCACTCCGCACCACCTGATCGTCGCGCTCTCACAGCGGCGTTCCCCACTCCAACGCTCTGCCCGAGAGTAGAGAGAGTACAAAACCCACTTGTGCCCGATCCGTGGGGAAACGTGCAGCCAGAAGCTCGAGCTGTATAGAGCACTGACTCACGAATCCCCGACATTGCTTGCTGTCACCGGCAAACTTGTCAGGAAGCGGGAGGTGGGATAATGTAGGGGCAGAGGTGGCAGAAGACAAACTGGCTGCAGCCACGCTAGCAGCCTGAACAGCGACTGAGGTAACATCCACAGCTGAGGTTGTGCACTCAAGAGCCGCCAGCCTACCCTCCAGCTGCTGGATGTACTGCGATAGACGCTGGTCATCCGCCATTTTACTAGCCAGACCCTGGAGCTAATATTATGTTAAGGGTCTGCGGAACGCACCAAATATATAAAGTAGAGAGGTGCGTTCGCAGCCTGGGGTCCACCGTGCAAACGGAGCCTGCTGCTAGTAAAAATGGCGCGAGAAGCAAACTCTGTTATCCCGCAGAGTCGCCAACATAAACGCCGTAATGCGCTGCGGCAATAAGTGCGAACTCTGTTATTCCACAGAGCCGCTAGAAGGAGAGCTGCAGCGCTATATGGCGATGTGTGCGAACTCACTAGACACAACTGAGTCGCAAAGAAAACACGCTAGGGCGCTGTCTAGCGTTGAAAACGAACCCTGTTACGTCACAGGGCCGCTGAGAAAAAGTACTGTGTCCTGTCAGGCTCTCAGGTACACAGTTAAGTGCTAAGCGTACATAAAGCGTGATCATGTGCTAATGTCCTCGCGGGAGTCACCCGCAATCTATGGCGTCTGAACGCCAGACCCTGAATACGGCAATCAAAACTCCTTACCGGTTATGCCGGTAATCTAGGGCATCTAGGACACCGACCCTGACCAGCTACCATACCAAACTCCTCACCGATTAAGTCGGCATTCTAGTGGCTTATTTCAGCCGGGTCCCTAACCACACACACGCATGACCACACTGGCGCATAGCATACAATGGTTGATATTAGCGCATGGCGGCCCAGCCATGCTACCCTTTTATAGCAACAGCTACAGGACCTGCCAGAAACAAGGACCAATGAAACCTGTTCCAGAACACCAGTAATCGCAGGGCCATCCTGGCGGACCAATAGGAGCTGCTGCAGTACCTGAGCATGTGACCCCTGATCTCCAATGAGAGATCTCACTCTGGGCATGCTCAGAAGGAAAAAACAGGACTTTGACCCAGAGACGTCTGCTCCAGCACTGGCTATAATAGCAGATCCAGGAAAGGCAGCAGCAAGTCACTGCACAGTACTGGAGTGGGCAAGACGCTTGGACCGACGTCTCTGTTGAGCAGGCTCCATTGCGGCCGGAGATGAATGGTTCGAGACTCCCCTTGTGCAGCAGTGGGAACTCGAACCCTAACACTTGTGGGGGTTTTCCACTGTTTAGGCACATCTGGGGCACTGCAAATGGAACATGACCCCCATCAACGTCTGCATTCCAAAACGTTAATACTTCCTTTCCAAGCCCTGCTGTGCGCCCAAACAGTTTCCCCCCCCCCACATATTTGGTATCAGCGTACTCAGGACAAATTGTACAACAACTTTTGGGGTCCAATTTCCTTGTGAAAAATCAAAAATTTGGGACTAAAAAATCATTTTTGTGGAAATTTTTTTTTTTTCACACCCAGGCATTATAAACTTTTGTGAAACACTTGGGGGTTCAAAGTGCTGACCACAGATCTAGATAAGTTACTTAGGGGTCTAGTTTCCAAAATGGGGTCACTTGTGGGGGTTTTCCACTGTTTAGGCACATCTGAGGCACTGCAAACGGAACATGACCCCCATCAACGTCTGCATTCCAAAACTTTATTACTTCCTTTCCAAGCCCTGCCGTGCACCCAAACAGTTTCCCCCCCCACATATTTGCTATCAGCGTACTCAGGACAAATTGGACAACAACTTTTAGGGTCCAATTTCCTTGTGAAAAATAAAAAATTTGGGACTAAAAAATCATTTTTGTGGAAAATTGTTTTGTTTTTGTTTTTTCACACCCAGGCATTATAAACTTTTGTGAAACACTTGGGGGTTCAAAGTGCTCACAACAGATCTAGATAACTTCCATAGGGGGTCTAGTTTCCAAAATGGTGTTACTTGTGGGGGGTTTCCACTGTTTAGGCGCATCAGGGGCTCTCCAAATGCGACATGGTGTCCAATCTCAATTACAGCCAATTTTGGTTTGAAAAAGTCAAACGGCGCTGCTTCCCTTCCAAGCCCTGCCGTGCGCCCAAACAGTGGTCCCCCCATATATGGGGTATCAGCGTACTCAGGACAAATTGGACAACAACTTTTGTGGTCTAATTTCTCCTGTTACCCTTGGGAAAATAAAAAATTGGGGACTAAACGATCAGGTTTGTGGAAAAAATATGATTTTTTATTTTCACGCCAGGCCGTTATTGTAAGGTTCTTTGTCTCTTTTGACATGTTCCTTGAAACTCAGTTTTCCGTCGGCCATTTTGCTTTCTGTCTTTCTGCAGCTCTTGCCCTCAGTTAATATGGAGTTTCCAGTTTTCATGTTCCCGCCCTGATTCTCTCCCTCTTGCTTCTTAAGCAGCCTCAGCTGAACAATCAGTGCTCCTGAATCAAGCCTCACTCAGCTTGTGACCTGACTCCTGGAAACCTTGGACTTTGTACTCCAGCTATTTCCTACTGAGGAACTTTGGAACACTTTTGGACTCTGGAAACCTGCTGTTTGGTGAATCCATGTTTGCAGAGGAATCACGGTACAGAGAAGAGATCCTGAACCTGCTTTGGAGAGTTATTGTAGTGCTTGAAGTTACTCTGGCCTGCTGTGTCTCCTGCCTCTGTTCCTGCAAACTGTGTGACCTTTTCCGCATGCTTGTATGAAGTAATACAAGTCATTTCATATCAACCTGTGTCTCATGTGTTTTCCTCACACCCAAGCACAAGACGCTATAGGAACTGTACACTATACATGACAAGATTCAGGAGCCAATGTTTAGTGTCTGCTGGGTCTGGGAAAGCCGTGTGTGCCGTGACTGTGGATATCAGATGTCCGTTTAATACCTTCTGTGATGACAGTGGTTGTGACTTCTCACAACCATTCCAGGTGAGCGCATTCCCTTAAATTTTACTCTGGAGTGTTACCAAAGGTAAACACTATTGTTTTTTTTTTTTTTTTTTTCCTTTCCTCTTCTCCTTCCAGCACTTCTGCCTTAAAAGATCTGGAAGATGGAGGCCCGCATAAAGGAGCTTTGCGGAGTGACTGATACCATCCTTGCAGATATACAGACTATAAAGACCCGTTTTGCAAGCCTACAGGACCTCACTAATAATAATTTGCAAGTGTTTGGACAAACTACCCAGGAATTACGAGCCAGGATTGAGGCTCTAGAGGAACGAGTCCAGGCTCCTGCCATAACCCCGAGTTCTGGGATCCCCAAGTTACCTCCTTTTCGTTTTGGTGGTGAACGTGAGAAATTCAGGGGATTTATTAACCAATGCAATCTATTTTTCTCTGCACATGCTTCACAATTTCCCACTGAACGATCCAAAGTGCTTACTATAATCATGTTGCTTACCAATAAGGCTTTGATGTGGGCAAACCCTGATTGAGACTGAGGATGATTGTTTGAATCACCTTGATGCTTTTATTTCAGCCATGGGGCAGGTGTTTGATGACCCCAATCGAGGTGCAAAAGCTGAAGCAGCCATGTTAACTTTGCGCCAAGGTAAGCGTTCAGTAGCCGAATATGCCTTGGATTTCAGGAGATGGGCTCTTGATACCACTTGGGACACTTCCGCCAAAAAATCTATTTTTCGGAAAGGGTTGTCTCCACTGATTAAGGATGAACTTGCTCGTGCCGACCCTCCCACTGCGTTAGGTGACTTTATTAACTATTGTATCCGTATTGATGCTCGTCTGACTGAACGCAGACAAGAGAGATGGTTCGAAAATAATCGCACTAACCTTTTCCTACCTCCCTCCTCAGCTAAGGAACCTTTGAGTAGGATCACAAGGGAACCAGAACCTGAACCCATGCAGGTGGACTCTTTACAAAGACGAGTTAGTGATGCACGCAAAGAATATCGTATAAAGGAAAATCTATGTTTCTACTGTGGTAAGTCAGGGCACTTCATATATAAACTGCCCCAGCCGTTCTCGTAAGACTACTGCAGCAGTCATTCACTGTGAGTGTTGCGAGAGGAGCTCTGTCATGTCCGAGCCTCAGACTCCAGAGAGATCTGCTGCAAGAGATCTTGATTTCTCGGACTTAAACTCTGTTAGTTCTGGGGACAATGACGGTATAAACGCTGCAATTTTTCAAGTTTCCTCAGCGGTGTCCCAGCTGAGTTGTAAAAGAAACAATTCTCATTGCTTCCTTTCCATCAAACTCTGGGTTGACTCAGTCTGGGTGTCTAGCTCTGCTATGATCGACTCAGGAGCAAGTGGAAATTTTATGGATATCTCCTTTGCTCTGAAACAGGGGATACGTTCAGTGAAGAAGGCTACTCCAGTACAGATGGAGACTGTGGATGGCTCCCTGCTGACCTCTGGACCAGTGGATCAGGAAACAGAGCCTTTGAGGGTCCTTATGGGTAAAGATCATCAGGAGAAAATGTCTTTTATGCTTATCTCTTCTCCCCACTTTCCCATTATTCTAGGGCTACCATGGCTGCAGGCGCAGAATCCTACGATTAACTGGGAGACCAAGGAATTACACTTTCCGGAGAAACAGATGAGTCAAGGAGTTTCAGCTTGCTCTGTTCCTAAAGGAACCATGTCAGTCCCTGAACTACCAGCTGTATACCAGGACTATGTAGATTCATGTGACAAGAAGAACGCTGATCAGCTTCCTCCTCACCGTCCATATGATTGTCCAATTGAATTATTGCCTGGAGCCGAGATACCTTTTGGTAAGATCTACCCCCTAGCGGGGCCCGAGCTAAAAGCTTTGAAGGACTACATAGATGAAAATCTAGCCAAAGGCTTCATACGCCCCTCTTCATCTCCCGCAGGTGCACCCATCTTCTTTGTGAAGAAGAAAGATGGATCTCTGAGACCCTGCATAGACTATAGGGAACTCAATAAGGTTACTATTAGAAACCGTTATCCATTGCCTTTAATCCCTGAGTTGTTGGAGAGAGTGCGGCATGCCAAAATTTTCTCTAAACTGGATCTCCGTGGGGCCTATAACTTGGTCCGTATTAGACCTGGGATGAATGGAAGACTGCATTCAGGTCACGCTATGGACACTTTCAATATCTAGTTATGCCTTTTGGTCTGAGTACCGCCCCAGCCACTTTCCAACACTTGGTGAATGACATCTTCAGGGATCTCCTAGATACATTTGTGGTGATTTATCTGGATGATATTCTAATTTTTTCTAACTCCACAGAGGAACATCATGGACATGTGAGAATGGTCTTGGAACGCCTAAGACAAAACCATCTCTACATCAAACTTGAAAAGTGTGAATTCCATAGGACCGAAATTCAATTTCTGGGGTATGTACTATCTACCCAAGGGATTAGTATGGATGGAAGCAAGACCCAAGCCATCAAGGATTGGCCAATTCCTAGAAATGTGAAGGAGGTGCAGCGCTTCATCGGGTTTGCCAACTTCTATAGACGTTTCATTAGGAATTTCTCTGAGGTAGTGTCACCTATCACCCAACTTACCCGGAAACAGTCTAGGTTCTCCTGGACCCCGCAAGCTCAGGAAGCATTTTCCTGTTTAAAGGATAAATTTACCACCGCACCTATCTTAGTACATCCCAACCCCGAGCTTGCCTTCATAATAGAGGTGGATGCTTCAGACTGTGCCGTTGGAGCTATACTCTCTCAGAGAACAGGTGAGAAGAATGTCTTGCATCCCTGTGCCTTCTTTTCCCAGCAGTTGTCTTCGGCTGAGAGGAA
Organism: Oophaga sylvatica; assembly: GCA_033576555.1. Lineage (NCBI taxonomy): Eukaryota > Metazoa > Chordata > Amphibia > Anura > Dendrobatidae > Oophaga > Oophaga sylvatica. The sequence goes on from JARQOD010001662.1 coordinate 44,054, forward strand.
CTACGATGTGGGCAATAGAGAATTGTTGGCCATTATTGCCGCCTTCAAGGAATGGAGACACCTTCTTCAGGGAGCTGCACAGCAAATAGTCGTCCTGACAGACCATCGTAACCTTGAATTTATCAGGTCGGCTAAGTGCCTGACTCCTCGCCAGGCTCGCTGGAATCTTTTCCTAAACCAATTTAATTTTGTAATTTCTTATAGACCAGGATCGCGCAATGGAAAGGCTGATGCACTCTCTAGGATTCATTCAGCAGAGACACGTCCACTTACTCCTCCTAAGACTATTCTTCCTGACTCTAGATTCCTGGGAGTGATTCATAATCAAGACCTACTTAAGGACATCAAGGAAGCATACCAAGCGGATTCTTTGTTGGCTCAACCCCCAAGGGACGTAAGTCTTGCCTTTAAGAATGGTGTGTGGATTCAGGGACAACGTCTGTATATACCTGAAACAGTCAGATTGAGAGTATTGCAACTCATCCACGATTCCAAGATAGCCGGGCATAGGGGAATTCTAAAAGACACAAGAATTTCTTTCTCGTTTCTTTTGGTGGCCCACTTACAGGAAAGATGTTTTAAACTATGTCACTTCATGTGAAGTCTGTGCAAGATGCAAAACACCTCGCTCCTCACCAACTGGTCTGTTGCAACCTCTTCCCACCCCGTCCCGCCCGTGGGGATCCATTTCTATGGACTTCATTGTGGAGTTACCAACCTCTCAAGGGAAGAACACCTGTTGTGAATGGGTTTGAGATGAGTTCTGAGCAGAGGCTCCCTCTGGTGGTTACAAGCGGTACTAGTGAAGATTGTGAGGACTGGGAATCAGGTGTTACTGACTGGTCTTATATAAGGGAGTCATTTTCCCATCAGGGTTGCCGGTGATCAATTGTTCTGGTCTGAATCCTTCATTCCAGTTTCCCTTGTAGCCTGCTGTGTCGTGTCTGCATCTCCTGCTACCAGATAAGAATTTTTCTTCTTTTGTGTTGTTGCTATATTTTTGCATTTTGTCCTGCACTTCTTTGGGGGCCTTCTGGGTCCCCTCCGGGGGCTTCTGCCTTCTCAGTTTAGTTCAGCCACTGAGTTTTGTTCTTTTGCTTTTTCCAGTTTTTTCAGTGGCTGCTGTTTTGATTTTGTTACACCAGAGAGCTAATTTAGGTGGTAGAGGTCGTGTGATCTCAGGTGATTTTGAAATTAGTAGAGTTGGTGTTTTTCAGGGTTTTCTGGGATTGCAGTAAGTACCCTTCCTGTCCTTTTCTATTTAGATAGTTTGGGCCCCAGCGTTTGCTCATTCTATTTTCTTTCTGTGTCAGTATTTCCTCTTGTCTAACCGCCATTACATGTTTGGGGGCTTTCTATTATCTTTGGGGTTCTGCTCCGGGGCAGATAGCTTTCCTATTTCTATCTTTAGGTGTAGTTAGTTTCTCAGGCTGTGACGAGGCGTCTAGGACCAACGTAGGAACGCTCCATGGCTGCCTCTAGTTGTGGTGGTTAGTCAGGGTACTGCAATCCCATAGATTCCAACTGCTCTGGTGTATTGCCTTTTTCACCTGCACTCCTCAGCTACCGAAACGTAACAGTATCACCGGCCTAAAAATTGAAAATTGTATGGTACTCACAGAAGGGAAAAAATATTGTGATAGAAAAAAGGTTGTCAGAGTTGTCAGAGATATTTTTCTGTTTGTTGCATTTTTTTTTTTTTTTTCCCTCTGTATCTCTGGGTGCTGGGGAGGATCTTTTCTCCCAATGGAGTTTGCACAGTTGTCTGGCCGTGTGGATCAGCTTGCCACTGAGGTTCGGAGTATTGCTATCTATCTTGCTGGGTTGCCTGTTGTGGAACCTAGGATCCCCATGCCAGATTTGTTTTTAGGGGATCGAGCTAAGTTTCAGAATTTCAAAAATAATTGTAAATTGTTTTTTGCCTTAAAATCTAAGTCCTCAGGAAACGCAGCGCAGCAGGTTCAAATTATCATCTCTCTCCTGCGCGGCGATCCTCAGGATTGGGCTTTTTCCCTGATACCTGGGGATCCTGTTTTGAGTGATGTTGATGCGTTTTTTCAGGCTTTGGGGTTATTGTACGATGAGCCTAATGTCACTGATCAAGCTGAAAAAGCCTTGTTGGCATTAAATCAGGGGCTTGATGACGCTGAGTTATACTGTCAGAGATTCCGTAGGTGGGCAGTCCTGACCAAATGGAATGACGACGCTTTGGCGGCCCTTTTCCGGAAGGGTCTGTCGGATAATGTAAAGGATGTTATGGTGGGATTCCCTGTCCCCTCTGGTCTCAATGATTCTATGTCATTAGCGATTCAAATTGACAGACGTTTGCGTGAGCGGAGAAGTATGCGTGGAGTGGTGTTGCCTTGTGAGCCAGCTTCTGAGCCCATGCAGTGTGATGGAGTGGTGTCTGGGGCACAGCGTCATGAGTTTCGAAAGCGCAATAGGTTATGTTTCTACTGTGGTGATGCCTCTCATGCTATTTCAGTCTGCCCTAAGCGGGGAAGACGTTTTGCACGCTCAGTTGTCTTGGGTAGTGTTCAGACTAAGTTTTTATTAACTGTCACTCTGATATGCTCTCTGTCCTCATTTTCTGCTCAGGCTTTCGTTGATTCTGGAGCAGCTATTAACCTGATGGATTATGATTTTGCTAAACGTTGTGGGTTTCCCTTGATACCCCTACAGAAGTCTATTCCCCTACTGGGATCGATTCTACCCCTTTGGCTGAGAATAAACCCCAGTTTTCTACTCAGGTGATAATGAGGGTTGAACCTGATCACCAGGAGTGCTGCAAATTTTGGTTCTATATAATCTGCATGACATTATCGTGCTGGGTTTCCCTTGGTTACAGTCTCATAATCCTGTTTTGGATTCGAATTCTGTGTCTGTAACCAGTTGGGGCTGCCAATGTGTTAATACCAACACTCCTGTTTTTTCTGCCTCCCCCCAAGCTCAGGATGTTCCTGACTTTTTGTTTGATTTTTCTGATGTGTTTAGCGAAAGTAAATCTGCATCCTTACCTCCCCATAGGAGCTATGACTGCGCTATTGAATTAGTGCCGGGTAGTAAATTCCCTAAAGGTCGCCTTTTTAACTTGTCTGTACCTGAACATGACGCTATGCGGTCTTATATCAAGGAATTATTGGAGAAGGGTCATATCAGACCATCCTCTTCACCCTTAGGTGCCGGTTTTTTCTTTGTGGCCAAAAAAGATGGTTCATTAAGGCCGTGTATTGATTATCGTCTCTTGAACAATATTACTGTGAAATATCAATACCCGTTACCCTTGATTTCTGACCTGTTTTCCAGGGTGAAAAACGCTACTTGGTTTACCAAGCTTGACCTCAGGGGGGCGTATAACCTTATTCGCATTAAGCACGGGGATGAATGGAAGACGGCATTCAATACCCCTGAAGGGCATTTTGAGTACCTAGTGATGCCCTTTGGGCTCACTAATGCCCCTTCCGTCTTCCAGTCCTTCATGAATGACATTTTCAGGGATTTTGTGGACAAATTTCTGATTGTTTATTTGGATGATATCTTGATTTTTTCTAATGACTGGGACTCTCATGTGAAACATGTTCGAACTGTGTTCCAGATTTTGAGGGATAATGCTCTGTATGTGAAGGGATCAAAGTGTCTTTTTGGCGTACAGAAGATCTCATTTCTGGGATTCATTTTGTCCCCATCTGTTATTGAAATGGACCCGGTCAAGGTTCAGGCCATCTGTGATTGGGTCCAACCTACTTCATTAAAGGCTCTTCAGAGATTTTTGGGTTTTGCCAAATTTTATCGTAAATTTATTGGTAATTTCTCGGTTATTGTTAAACCATTAACTGATTTGACCAGAAAGGGTTCTGATGTGGTGAATTGGCCTCCTGAGGCAGTCTCTGCATTTCAGGAACTTAAGCAGAGATTCACTTCTGCTCCTGTTCTACGGCAGCCTGATGTTTCTCTGCCATTTCAGGTGGAGGTTGATGCCTCTGAAATTGGGGCAGGTGCCGTTTTGTCCCAAAAAGATCCAGAGACCTCTAAAAGTAACCCTTGTGCCTTTTTCTCTCGAAAATTTTCTCCTACTGAACGTAATTATGACGTTGGTAATCGGGAGTTATTGGCCATGAAGTGGGCTTTTGAAGAGTGGAGACATTGGCTGGAGGGAGCCAAACATCAGGTGATGGTCCTTACGGACCATAAGAATCTGGTCTATCTGGAATCTGCCAAGCGACTCAATCCTAGACAGGCCAGGTGGGCCTTGTTTTTCACACGTTTTAATTTTGTGGTTTCCTTTCTTCCTGGCACAAAGAATGTTAAGGCGGATGCCCTCTCGAGGAGTTTCCTTGCGGACTCTCCTGAGTTATCTGATCCTTCTGTTATTTTGAAAGAGGGTGTAGTTCTTTCCGCCATCTCGCCCAATTTGAGACTTGCTCTGGAGGGGTGTCAGGAGGATAGGCCCGAGCGCTGCCCTGTTGGAAAATTGTTTGTCCCGGACCAATGGAAAAAGAGTGTGATGTCTGAGATTCATTGTTCCGCATTGGCTGGGCATCCCGGAATTTTTGGTACCAGAGACTTGGTTAGTCGGTCCTTTTGGTGGCATACCTTGTCTCGCGATGTCAGGGAATTTGTGCAGTCCTGCGGGACTTGCTCTCGCTCCAAGCCTTGCTCTCGCTCTAGTGGTTTGTTGATGCCATTGCCTGTGCCCAAGAGACCATGGACCCATATCTCTATGGATTTCATTTCCGATCTTCCTGTTTCTCAGAGAATGACCACCATCTGGGTAATTTGTGATAGGTTTTCCAAAATGATACATCTTGTGCCATTACCTAAGTTGCCTTCCTCCTCTGAATTGGTGCCGTTGTTTCTTCAGCACGTGGTTCGTTTACACGGCATTCCTGAGAACATTGTGTCTGACAGAGGAGTCCAGTTTGTTTCCAGATTTTGGAGGACTTTTTGTTCTAAACTGGGTGTTCAATTGTCTTTCTCCTCGGCATTTCATCCTCAGACCAATGGTCAAACTGAGAGAACAAACCAGACATTAGAGACTTATCTAAGATGCTTTGTGTCTGCTGATCAGGATGACTGGGTCTCTTTTTTGCCTTTGGCTGAGTTTGCTCTTAATAATAGGGCTAGCTCTGCCACTTTGATGTCTCCGTTTTTCTGTAATTCTGGTTTTCACCCTCGTTTTTCTTCAGGACAGACGGAAGCTTCTGTCTGTCCAGGTGTTGACTCTGTTGTTGAGCGTATGCAACAGATTTGGGACCAGGTAGTGGAGAGGTTGTCCCTCTCTCAGGAGAAGGCCCAGCGGTTTGCTAACCGGCATAGGACTGATGGTCCTCGGTTTAAAGTGGGGGACTTGGTCTGGTTGTCCTCAAAGAATATTCCTATGAGAGTAGCATCTCCTAAATTTAAGCCTAGGTTCATTGGACCTTATAAGATCATGGAGATTATTAATCCTGTTTCTTTTCGTTTGCTTCTTCCAGGGACATTTAAGATCCATAACGTGTTCCACAAGTCCTTGTTGAAGAGGTTTGTTGAGCCAGTGGTTCCTGCTACTGTGCCTCCTGACCCTGTTTTGGTTGAGGGCAATCTGGAGTATGTGGTTGAGAAAATATTGGATTCTCGTTTTTCTAGACGAAGACTCCAGTATTTGGTTAAATGGAGAGGTTATGGTCAGGAAGACAATTCTTGGGTGTTTGCTTCGGACATCCATGCTAGGAGACTTATCCGTGCGTATCATAGAACTCATCCTGACCGACCTGGTTGCTCAAATGAGGGTTCGGTGACCCCTCCTCAAGGGGGGGGTACTGTTGTGAATGGGTTTGAGATGAGTTCTGAGCAGAGGCTCCCTCTGGTGGTTACAAGCGGTACTAGTGAAGATTGTGAGGACTGGGAATCAGGTGTTACTGACTGGTCTTATATAAGGGAGTCATTTTCCCATCAGGGTTGCCGGTGATCAATTGTTCTGGTCTGAATCCTTCATTCCAGTTTCCCTTGTAGCCTGCTGTGTCGTGTCTGCATCTCCTGCTACCAGATAAGAATTTTTCTTCTTTTGTGTTGTTGCTATATTTTTGTATTTTGTCCTGCACTTCTTTGGGGGCCTTCTGGGTCCCCTCCGGGGGCTTCTGCCTTCTCAGTTTAGTTCAGCCACTGAGTTTTGTTCTTTTGCTTTTTCCAGTTTTTTCAGTGGCTGCTGTTTTGATTTTGTTACACCAGAGAGCTAATTTAGGTGGTAGAGGTCGTGTGATCTCAGGTGATTTTGAAATTAGTAGAGTTGGTGTTTTTCAGGGTTTTCTGGATTGCAGTAAGTACCCTTCCTGTCCTTTTCTATTTAGATAGTTTGGGCCCCAGCGTTTGCTCATTCTATTTTCTTTCTGTGTCAGTATTTCCTCTTGTCTAACCGCCATTACATGTTTGGGGGCTTTCTATTATCTTTGGGGTTCTGCTCCGGGGCAGATAGCTTTCCTATTTCTATCTTTAGGTGTAGTTAGTTTCTCAGGCTGTGACGAGGCGTCTAGGACCAACGTAGGAACGCTCCACGGTTGCCTCTAGTTGTGGTGGTTAGTCAGGGTACTGCAATCCCATAGATTCCAACTGCTCTGGTGTATTGCCTTTTTCACCTGCACTCCTCAGCTACCGAAACATAACAAACACCATTCTAGTGGTGGTTGATCGTCTAACAAAGGCAGCTCATTTTATCCCTTGTGTCGGCTTACCCACTGCAAAACAGACATCAGACTTGATGATTAAGAATGTGTTTCGCTTACATGGAGTACCGGATGAGGTCATTTCGGATCGACGGGTGCAATTCACTTCAAGGTTTTGGCAAAATTTCTGTGCAGCATTGGACATTAAAGTAAACCTTTCTTCTGCTTTTCATCCCCAGACTAATGGACAGACAGAACGAACCAATCAGACCCTGGAGCAGTATCTCCGCTGCTTTATCTGCCACCTACAGGATGATTGGGTGGATCTACTTCCACTGGCTGAATTCTCTTATAACAACTCTCAAAGCGCCTCCACTAAGCAGTCTCCTTTTTACTCCAATCTAGGTTATCATCCTAACATTCTTCCTCGATTTCCCATAGATACGCCCTTGCCGGCAGTGGCTGAAAGAATCACTTCTTTACAAAAGAATATGGATCTTCTAAAGGAAAATCTAGAATTGGCTCAGGAAAGGTACAAGAAAGCAGCAGATAAATTCCGTAAACCTGCACCAGCTTTCAAGGTAGGAGATTTGGTCTGGCTGTCAACCAGAAATCTTAAATTAAAGATTCCATCGTCTAAATTGGGACATAAGTACATTGGACTTTATAAGATCAGTAAGATTATAAGTGCTGTTGCTTGTCGTCTTCAACTGCCCAGAACTATGAGAATCCACCCTGTCTTTCATGTATCCCTACTAAAGGCTGCAACACCCAATACGTTTCCTGGACGCTCTTCTCCTTGCCCTGACCCAGTGCTGGTCGATGGTCAGGAAGAATTTATGGTGGAAAGGATTCTAGATTCCAGGTTGTACAGAAATCAGTTGCAATATTTGATTAAATGGCAGGGCTACCCAGTGAAGGACAACTCATGGGAACCAGTCAATAATGTAAATGCTCCTCGCCTGCTCTGCCAGTTTCATCAGAGGTACCCTGACAAGCCTGGTCTGAGGTTGTTCCTAAGGGGGGAGTAATGTAAGGTTCTTTGTCTCTTTTGACATGTTCCTTGAAACTCAGTTTTCCGTCGGCCATTTTGCTTTCTGTCTTTCTGCAGCTCTTGCCCTCAGTTAATATGGAGTTTCCAGTTTTCATGTTCCCGCCCTGATTCTCTCCCTCTTGCTTCTTAAGCAGCCTCAGCTGAACAATCAGTGCTCCTGAATCAAGCCTCACTCAGCTTGTGACCTGACTCCTGGAACCCTTGGACTTTGTACTCCAGTTATTTCCTACTGAGGAACTTTGGAACACTTTTGGACTCTGGAAACCTGCTGTTTGGTTAATCCATGTTTGCAGAGGAATTACGGTACAGAGAAGAGATCCTGAACCTGCTTTGGAGAGTTATTGTAGTGCTTGAAGTTACTCTGGCCTGCTGTGTCTCCTGCCTCTGTTCCTGCAAACTGTGTGACCTTTTCCGCATGCTTGTATGAAGTAATACAAGTCATTTCATATCAACCTGTGTCTCATGTGTTTTCCTCGCACCCAAGCACAAGACGCTATAGGAACTGTACACTATACATGACAGTTATAATCTTCTGTGAAGCACTTTGGGTTCAAAGTGCTCACCACACATCTAGATAAGTTCCTTAGGGGGTCTAGTTTCCAAAATGGGGTCACTTGTGGGGGGTTTCCACTGTTTAGACACATCAGGGCCTCTACAAATGCGACATGGCGAAAAAGTCAAATGGCGCTCCTTCCCTTGCGACCTCTGCCATGCGCCCAAAAAGTGGTTTACCCCCACATATAGGGTATCGGCATGCTCAGGACAAATTGCACAACAAATTTTGTGGTTAATTTTTTCTTTTAACACTTGTGAAAATAAAAAAAATTGGTTCCGAAGTAAAGCTTTTGCAAAAAAAGTTAAATGTCAATTTTTTCCTTCCACATTGCTTCAGCTCCTGTGAAGCACCTGAAGGGTTATTAAACTTCTTGAATGTGGTTTTGAGCACATTGAGGGTGCAGTTTTTAGAATAGTGTCACTTTTGGGTATTTTCTGCCATATAGACCCCTCAAAGTGACTTCAAATGTGAGGTGGTCCCTAAAAAAAATTGTGTTGTAAAAATGAGAAATCGCTGGTCAACTTTTAACCCTTATAACTTCGTAACAAAAGAAAATTCTCAGAATCAGCTGGATTCGTTAAAGCGTTCCAGAGTTATAACCTCATAAAGTGATAGTGGTCAGAATTGTAAAAATTGGCCCGGTCATTAAGAATCAGTGTTGGGTCTATTGACTATTGCATTGTGTCTTCCCATTCCCAGGTTCATTAGTTCACAACTGGTGCATAATTAATATCATTATTCACAAGATTTTGATTGGTTTTCTGATGTATATAATTCTTATGTCAGTTTGTTTTTTTTTATATCCTGAATAAGGGCACTTGTAACGTGCCAGAAACGCGCGTTTTTAAACCGGTTTGACGTGCTGCAATAAAGTTTTTCTTTTATTTTTGCATGGGTGGTGTGCCAAATCCATTCCTCATATTTTTGTTTTGAAGTATATAGTTTGAGGTCTGGGATCTGCCAATATGTGGCTAGTTTACTGACTATTTCGGATAACATGATACATGATTTTAGGTTTTTTTGTCTAGTCTCGCTTGAATATAGGTTAATATTAACCCCTCTCTGCCATTGGACGTACTATCCAGTCCATAAAACCCGTGCCAATCTGCTCATGGACGGATAGTACATCCAAGGCGATCAGCTGCGCTCCCGGGAGGAGCGCAGCTGATCGCCGCTGGGTGTCAGCTGATTATCACAGCTGACGCCCGGCACTATGTGCCAGGAGCAGTCACGGACCACTCCCGGCACATTAACCCTGGCACACCGCGATCAGACAGGATCGCGGTGTACCAGGGCACAGGGGAGCATCGCGCAGGGAGGGGGCTCCCTGCGCGCTCCCCTGAGGCCCTCAGAACAGCGCAATGTGACCGCGCTGTTCTGAAGGCCTCTTCCCTGCAGGACCCCGGATCCAAGATGGCCGCTGGGTCCTGCAGGGAGGCGGCTTCCTCAGTGCCTGCTCAGAGCAGGCGCTGAGGAAGCGTCCTGCACTGCCTGTGAGATCGCTGGTCTCACAGAGTGCTGTGCACACTGTGAGACCAGCGATCTGACCCTATACTGTGATGTCCCACCCTGGGACGAAGTATAAAAGTTAAAAAAATAAAAATAGTGTAAAAAAAATTCCAAAAAAAAAAAATATTCCCCAATAAATTCATTTCTTCATGTAAATAAAAAAAACAAAACAATAAAAGTACACATATTTGGTATTGCCGCGTCCGTAACAACCCTCCCTATAAAACTGTCCCACTAGTTAACCGCTTTAGTGAACCCCTTAAAAAAAACAAAGCAAAAAATCAATCCTTTATCATCATACCGCCGAATAAAAAGTGGAATAACACGCGATCAAAAAGACCGATATAAATAAACATGGTACCGCTGAAAACGTCATCTTGTCCCGCAAAAAACAAGCTGCCATACAGCATCAACAGCGAAAAAATTAAAAAGTTATAGCTCGCAGAATAAAGCGATGCAAAAATAATTATTTTTTATATAAAATTGTTTTTATTGTATAAAAGCGCCAAAACCTAAAAAAAATTATATAAATGATGTATCGCCAAAATCGTACTGACTCGAAGAATAAAACTGCTTTATCAATTTTACCACACGTGGAACGGTATAATCGCCCCCCCAAAAGAAATTCATGAATTGCTGATTTCTATTCATTCTAACCTCCCAAAAATCGAAATAAAAAGCGATCAAAAAATGTCACGTGCTCAAAAATGGTACCAATAAAAACATCAACTCGTACCGCAAAAAATAAGACCTCACATGACTCTGTGGGCCAAAATATGCAAAAAATTATAGCTCTCAAAATGTGATGCAAAAACTATTTTTTGCAATAAAAAGCGTCTTTTAGCGTGACAGCTGCCAATCATAAAAACCCGCTATAAATAGTAAATCAAACCCCCCTTTATCACCCACTTAGTTAGAGGGAAAAATAATAAAATTAAAAAATTGTATTTATTTCCATTTTCCCATTAGGTTTAGGGTTGCGCCTAAAGTTAGGGTTAGGTTTGCGCCTAAAGTTAGGATTAGGGTTAGGGTTGGGATTAGGGTTAGGGTGTGTTAGGGTTAGGTTTGTGGTTAGGGTTATGGTTGGGACTAGGGTTAGGGGTGTGTTGGGGTTTGAGTTGGAGTTAGAATTGGGGGGTTTCCGCTGTTTAGGCACATGAGGGGCTCTCCAAATGTGACATGGCGTATGATCTCAATTCCAGCCAATTCTGCATTGAAAAAGTCAAACGGTGCTCCTTCACTTCTGAGCTCTGCCATGCGCCCAAACAGTAGTTTACCCCCACATATGGGGTATCAGCGTACTCAGGACAAATTACACAATAACTCTTGGGGTCCAATTTCTTCTGTTACCCTTGGGAAAATAAAAAATTGGGGCGAAAATATCGTTTTTGTAAAAAAAAATGATTTTTTTGTTTTTACGGCTGGACATTATAAACTTCTGTGAAGCACTTGGGGGTTCATAGCGCTCACCACACATCTAGATTAGTTCCTTGTGGGGTCTTTTCCAAAATGGGGTCACTTGTTGGGGGTTTCCACTGTTTAGCACATCAGGGGCTCTCCAAACGCGACATGACGCCCACAGACCATTCCATCACAGTCTGCAATCCAAAACGTCACTACTTCCCTTCCGAGCCCCGACGTGTGCCCATACAGTAGTTTTCTCCCACATATTGGGTATAGGCGTACTCAGGACAAATTGGACAACAACTTTTGGGGTCCAATTTCTCCTGTTACCCTTGTGAAAATAAAATATTGGGGGCGAAAAAATCATTTTTGTAAAAAAAAAAAAAGATTTTTTATTTTTACGGCTGTACGTTATAAACTTCTGTGAAGCACTTCGGGTTCAAAGTGCTTACCACACATCTAGATAAGTTCCTTGGGGGGTCTATTTTCCAAAATGGGGTCACTTGTGGGGTTTTCAACTGTTTAGGCACATCAGAGGCTCTCCAAATGCGACATGACGCCTGCAGACAAAACGTCACTACCTCCTTCCGAGCCCTGACGTGTGCCCATACAGTAGTTTTCTCCCACATATTGGGTATCAGCGTACTCAGGACAAATTGGACAACAACTTTTGGGGTCCAGTTTTCTCCTGTTACCCTTGGGAAAATAAAAAGTTGGGGACTAAAAGATCATGTTTGTGGAAAAAATATGATTTTTTTATTTTCATGCTCGGACTTTATAAACTTTAGTGAAAAACCTGGGGTTCAAAGTTCTCACCACACATCTAGATAAGTTCCTTGAGGGTCTAGTTTCCAAAGTGGTGTCATTTGTCGGGGGTTTCCACTGTTTAGGCAGATCAGGAGCTCTCCAAACACGACATGGCGTCCAGCCAATTCTGCGTTGAAAAAGTCAAACTGTGCTCCTTTCCTTCCAAGCTCTACCATGCACCCAAACAGTGGTTTACCCCCACATATGGGGTATCAGCGTACTCAGGACAAATTGCACAATAACTTTTGGAGTCTTGTTTTCCTTAGGAAAATAAAAATTGGGGTGAAAAGATCATTTTTGTGGAAAAAATATGATTTTTTAATTTTAGGCTCTACGTTATAAACTAGTGTGAAGCACTTGGGGGTTCAAATTGCTCACCACAGATCTAGATAAGTTCCTTAGGGGGTCTAGTTTCCAAAATGGGGTCACTTGTGGGGGTTTCCACTGTTTAGGCACATCAGGGGTTCTCCAAATGCAACATGGCGTCCAATCTCAATTCCAGCCAATTTTGGTTAGGAAAAAGTGAAATGGTGCTCCTTCCTGTAGCGTCGGCGTCCCTGCCCTCTGCTAGGCAGGGACGCTGTTCCCCTCACCCCTCTGCTCCGAGGTCGGCGTCCTCCTCCCGTTCTGCTGGCAGCGCGCGCTCCTTTCCGGCCACTGTGCTTAAAGGGGCCGCGCGCGCCGTGCTAAGGAGTCCCCGGCCAATGGCCGGAGGACTTCACCTTATATAAGGCACCTCCCCCAAAATGGAGGTGCCCGAGCAATGTTGTTGCACTGTTCACTACTCTGCTTCAGCCCTCAGGTTCCGTTGCCAGTTACCTGCCAGATCCCTGCCAGTTTGCTGTCTGTTCCTGCCTGATATTTCACCTGTTACCAGTCTGCTAGCCTACCTGGAGGCTCCGCCGTCCGACAGTCTGCCCGCCATCACCTGCCAGTCTGTCTATGGACCAGCCAGCCAGCTCACCTGGGAGCGCTCCTCTGTTGCCTGCCTGCTAGCCTACCTGGAGGCTCTGCCGTCACGTTCGGTGACCACCTGCTATTCCAGAGACTCTCGCCCGCTCACCTGGGAGCGCTCATCTGCTATCTGCCTGCTCACCTGGGAGCGCTCATCTGTGGTCTGCCTGCTAGCCTACCTGGAGGCTCTGCCGTCACGTTCGGTGACCACCTGCTATTCCAGAGACTCTCGCCCGCTCACCTGGGAGCGCTCATCTGCTATCTGCCTGCTAGCCCACCGGGAGGCTCAGCCATCACAGGTCGTATCTGCCCGTTCATCCAGAGACTGCCCCGGTCACTTGCCGTGACCTCCTGCCCGTTCATCCAGAGACTGCCCCGGTCGCTTGCCGTGACCTCCTGCCCGTTCACCCAGAGACTGCCCCGGTCACTTGCCGTGACCTCCTGCCCGTTCACCCAGAGACTGCCCCGGTTACCTGCTGTGACTGCCTGCCCGTCTACCCTGGTCGCCACCCGCTCCCTTACAAGGACCGCCCCCTTGTATAGTAGCACAGAGGTTCCGCCCCCCGGACCCGTTACAGTTTGCTCGGGCCATGGAACCCGGTGGCAACCAAGCTCCCTCGCTCTCGGACCTGTGTCATGAACTGTCCCGTCAGAGGTCCCAACAGGAGTCCATCCTGGGTCACCTGCGGAATGTCAATTCTCGCCGGGACACTCTGGCTGCTCCACCAGCAACCACCGCTGGTGCCATGACCCGCAACCCGGCAGCTCCGCTCTCCACCCATTCCGTGGAGGCTGTCTCCAAATAGACGCGCGCGCACCCCGTAGACTCCAGATGCAACACGAGATCCTGGCCCCCGCCAGTTCAAGTCAAGAGCTCTACGCGAGCCCAAGTATGTTAGATGTCAAACAATCTTAGTTTCCGCGATGCCTCTTCCACCATAGTCTTCGACTCTCTCTACGCCGAGAGAGCGAGTCTCCCTATGTCCTCTCGCTTTCTAATCGCCCGATGGCTTCGCGGAACACGCGGACACAGTCAAACAGCCTTTGCGTGCCGCGTGTGTACACTGTCCGGTGCTATCCGTGTCAGTGCCAACTTCTACGCTGTTTGCTCTAGTCGTGATATCGTATATCCCTGTAACTTGCGCTCTCTCAAGAGCCGAGCGCGCGAGCTGCATACACGAACGCGTACTGCCGTCTCAATCTCCCGTCGCTACACATCTCATAGCTCACGTACACAAGGCCACGTACATCCGCGTGTGACAAACACACTCACCACGCTAACATGCGAGCTCTATCACTCTATGCGTATACCTACTGTGTGCGCTCTCATGCTATTTTCAGTCTGCCTAACATCCGACCGCGCGCCTCGCGACACTCTAATAGTCACTGGCCTTCAGAATCGACGCTCTGAGGTATCTGTTTTTCTGGATAGTAGGCTATCCTTCTAGGGAGTGTTCATCGCGCTAATCTTTACAATGTCTGTCACACTGCGAGCCGCCTTCCGGGCACTGCAAACATCTATCTGCGCTCACTCCCATCTATCGCACCCCTAATCATCTCTCTTGTGCCAGGGTTTGTTCTGACGTTGACAACGCACAGCCTCTATCTCACACGCCTGCACAGCTGAGAACCTCTCCTAACACTATCTAGCGCCTAAACCGTGACTACCATGTCATAGATCTTTCCCGTCTCTGAGAGTTACCACAGACTGGAACAGAAAGTCTCTGACAACCGCCACAGCGCAAGACAGAGATGACATTCTCATCCACATACTCGCATTCGTCTGCAGCAGATTGGAGCCAAAGACAACCCCGAACGTCCTATCACTCAAAAATGAGAGGAAGGCACTAAGTACGGCAGGAAAGCAAGGCACTTCAGAGTACGAGATGCCCGGGAGTGGAGGAGCTGCGCGACGATGTGTGATCTCTTGCAGTGAGGAGTTCAGTGGCTGTGTGAAGAAATTAACAAGTGTATAGTAGTCAGAGTGGGTCTCACAAGTAAGGCGTGAGAGACAGTGTAGAATATGCACGCATTGATTATAGCAGAATTTATGCGAGTGGGTCATAACATAGAAGACGTCCAGTTACGAAGCGTAATACTTTATCTGGGAGATGTCTTAGCCATACTAGACGAGCGTGTGAAGTGAGAGGGCACGTAACCTGTCGACACAGACTAGAGGGAGCTACAGATAGCGGGCGAGTCATTCGACGCAGTGTCAACAGATATAGGAGCACACATGCTCTGAGCAGTTGCGACTGCGTCTAGTTAGGACATGATAGAAGGTTTTCACACGGGATGATAGAGCACTTGGACACTAAGAGATGCGAGAGAGTAGATTTCTGATGAACAAACAGTGTCTATTGGCACACAATAATTTGCACACACATGACACAGGTAAAAGGTTAAGGGAGAGATAGTGAGTGGGACGCGGGGCTGGCGGTAGTGGTACTGACAGGAGAGTACGCGTATCTCTAGGTGAATAGTTACTGACACTCCACTTGCACTTAACGTGAGTGCACGATATAAACGGACGAGTGACTCTAGAGATGGTACTAGGTACGAGGACTAGTTATACGACAACTCTATTTGAGGGACATAGAAAGGACAAGGAGACAAGAGTGTCAGACTCAGGTAATAGATGACGGGGACACTAACACAGTCAATGTGCATCTGATAAGCACACAGGCAGGCACCACACACAGCATGTGAGCGTGGAGGATAAGAACTGAGGTGCGGGAGCGTCGATTTGAGAGAGACAGTGATGTGAGTGTGAGGGTGCGTGGCAGACAGGAGAGGGTCTCTATGTGGAGAGTGCATGATTTTAGTATAGTGGCGGTGTGAGGGAGAGAGGCAAGGTGGTCACTGAGGGTTAACAGGAAAATTGGCCATCTCAGAATGTAGTAGTATGCATCGATACTCGTCTTCGACACTTGTCAAGCCGGCTAGTAGAGAGTAGAAGACGAGTCAGGTAAAACAGGAGTGGAGGGTTGTTTTTGCGTGTGGTGGCGACACGCACATGTAAGTTGATTCTGTGCGAGTACATGGGGGGGTGTCTCTCTACTCATCTTCACACACTAAGTACGAATATAAGGGTGGTGAGAACGCAGTGTAATGACAGTGATGGTTAAACAGTCAACAGTGGGTAGCTGGACTTAGGTACTCTTATGTAGGTACACGCTGGGTTCACTAGTGAGTAAAATATAAGGACTCATGAATGGGTGAGCAGATTTAAGTGGTTAGTTCAGCGCGGGAGTTGGTGGAGATAGTTATATAGGGGCACACCTGAAGTAGGCGGGCGTAGACACTGTGACATGACTCTGAGTGTCTACAGTACAAAACAGAATGACGAGGGATGAGAATGGATAGAGCAGGGTAGGAGGAGAGAGGTGCTAGGGAAGTGGTGAGTTGGATAGAGTATAGTGTGGTGCGTGACAGTTCAGACGGGGTACAGGGAATGCGAACACACACTAATGGAGTATAAGGTTTTGCGCATCAGGACATCATGATTAATGTTGTTTAGTAGTTATTGTGTAGTCACACAGATGGTATAAAGGGGGAAACAGGAACAGATGTGCAAACGAGGGTAGTGACTCTTTTCTCGGAAGTGACGAGCGAGGTGTATGAGTGTCACGTGTCAACTAGTGGGGCGGGACAGGAGGGTAGACAGGAGCATCTATCTGTTTATGTGTGTTTAACAAAGACGATTGTGGAGGAGGAGACTACAAGGAGCGCTAGGTGACGACAGAGATGTGAACATGACGTTTGGGTGGTATCAGTGAGAATACGGTTACAGGGTGACACATAGTAGGTCGAGATACAAGAACATGATGTCATGACGGACGAAACTACAGCTCTGATGTCTGATGTGTTTGGAGAGGATGTGTGGAGGAGAGATGGTGAGATTGGGCGCATCTACGTCTGGGAGGATGAGAGACAGAAGGACTAGAGGGCAGTATCACGGGGTTTGTGAGGGAGTTTGAGCACGCGTGTGGCTACAGATAGGAGAGTAGCGGAGGTAAGAAATACACATAGGCTAGAATGTGTGACAGACAAGTCTAGTAGAGTGAAGGGGAGTGGGTGTGATTGTAAGGAGCGGGAGACATGACATGGTCAGGTGCGAGGACCGAGAGCAGGTAGGACAGAAGAGTGTGCACACACAGTACAACGATGATAGACAAGAACTGGTGTCTAAGGAGTAGGACAGTAGACGAGTGGGAGTGCACACAAATGACAGTGACGAGGACACATCGGGAGAGTAACATGAACCAACATGAAAAGGCGTGAGTGGAAGGTATAGTGTGCTCGGATGCAGGGACATGTTTGGGGGGATTAGGGGGAGGGAGCAGAGGGGTATGCGACGTGCGTGCAACTTGTGTACCGGAAGCACTGGGGGGCATTACGGTCGGAGGCACTAGACACATGTGAGATTTAAGCGAGGGGACACACAGTTGACTCACACATGGGTCAGAACATCTTTTGTAATTGCGGGGAGAAGGCCGTAACTATCAGGGACTGCTGTCCTTTGAGTTAGTGGCGAGCTACACACAATGGGTCACGAAGGGATGAGTGTATGTGGAATGAGGAGACTATGGTAACAGAGCAGGGGCAATAGTGGGAGAGAACATACGTGTAGAAATTTACACTGGATGAACAATTTATGAGAATGAGTGGGAGACGATGGTCACACATTACTAGGTACGACATAGACAATATGTTAGTCAGTGGCAGGTGAGGGACTATCGACATGGGCTCACATAGCGAGATCACAGTAGTTGTAATTGTAAGGATGTGGGGGATGGGGTAAGGTTGTGAGTGCACATTTAACAATTTGTAAACTAGTGAATCTGGGGAGTGCATTTGTGTGATACACAAAGGAGGACAAAATGTCCTGGAGTGACAAGAAAGTTTATTGGACATAGAAAGAGAGACAGAGACGAGACACAGTGATGAGAAATAGGATTTATTACGAGAGTGATACGAAAAGAGATGACGCACTTGTAGTGAAAGTAGCGACGAGCAGTAGTCATAGAGAGGAGAGAGCAAGGGAGGGGAGTGGGGCTTTGTGGGGGTGGATGATGACACAAAGCGCTAGAGATTTTTTGACGCAAGAAGGATAGGAGCGCACAGGATACGGTGATGAGACGTAGAGATTGTACTGGGGGGTGTGGTACGAGGTACGATCAGTATCATCGATAGGACAGAGCAGAACAAGTACGTTGATGGACAGATAAGATGTGGTAGACAGAGCTCACAGATATCAAACGTAACGAACGAGGGTGTGGAGACTCAGCTACAACATTGAAGAGGGATATAGTGGTGAAGATTATGATCAAAGTACATGAGTAGCGGCACAAAACGTGGGAGAGGCTGGCACAATGAAGGAAGTGGGTATAGGTAATATTTTTTAGGGAGGTTAAGAATGATGAGAAGGAAAATTGTAGGTCACAACATCGGCAGTCGCGAGAGGGTTAAACTATCTGGACGGTGGACGCGTGGGGATGAGGATGGGGTAAGGCGAAAAGGGGTGGGGGGAGTATCTCTGCTGAGTGTGATGGAGACACGTCGTTGATGTGATCACTCGAGGTATACACTACGACTTGGACGATGAGCAACAGGAGTAGCATAGAGGCAGGAACGAGAGGGTACAAGAGATAGTGCAGCGATGGCAAAGCGTTATTTGTCATGGTCAACACATTAGGGCAGCATGAGAACAGAGAGGCATGGGTGGCGTAGTGAAATGACTCTGGGGACCATGCACATCAGATGAGATGACACGTTCACTACAGGTGTAACAACACTGGAGGTAAACATTCTGCGGCTTCAGGTGTGGACAGGGATGGGAAGTAAGAAATATAACAGTGTAGATTAAGGAGACTGCAGGTACAGGTGCTGTGTGTGCGCGGTAGATTCAGAGGGTGGATGTGGCCAGTGAGCTGACACACTGATCTCTAGACGGTTCATCGTGGAGCATGGCGGTCAAAAGTGAACAGCTGTGGGCTCGGGATATATACGATCTAACAGAGACACAATTTCGTGGAGAGTGACAAATGGAGGGTAGAGTAGCGCGAAAGATGTATAGAAATCAGAATATGGGGTACAGTACTTGGTTTCTAGGTAGGACCGTGGGGAGGGTGAGAGACATGTGAACTGTTGATAAACCGATATAGGTTAATAATGGGGGTCGTAGTATATCACTGCTCTAGTCTCGGGGGAGTGAGAAGACAAGATGCACACAGTTACACACACACTGGGGACGTGGAATTAGTGGCGAAGAGACCTCGAGAGACACACACATGACTGACATCACGAGAAAAGATTTATATGTATAACTCAACGGGACTTGTATCTATTATATAGATAATGTCATTCAGGAGTATATAAAGTGTGAGACAATGTTCACTGAAAACGCGGAGGATGGTGGTCGGGTACACAGTTCATAGGTGGAGTGTGTGTGATGGAGCGGAGACATGGGGTAGAAGACGGGAGACACATGTGAGTGATGAGTACACACGCAGAGGGGTCACAACACACACAAGAATGAAGAAATGAGGATAATATGGACAGGAGAGTGACAGGACACTCGAGGTGAAGGCGAGATGATGACAGTGACTCGGCAACACAACGTGGTGACGAGGACAAGATACGACTAAGAATCGTTACTGGTACATTGACAGGAGAAAGGACGATGGTACATGGGAGGCTACGCAGAGAGCTGGAGGAGAGCTAGTATTAGGTGGCCGAGTCGACTGGAAGTAGTGTGGCACGCATGATTAGGAGTACGGAGGGATAGACGCGGAGGACAGCAGTGCACACGAGAGATGTACGATAACACATTCTAAGAGACAGACACTATGTATAACAGCAGAGTGTAGATTTAATGAGGTGTGGGTTCTAGGCAGTATAGAACACACACAAGATGGCAACACAGGAGCTGTCGGACTGATAAGGTGATAGACGAGTGAAGTGACAACAATGTAAGACACACAGGAGAGAGATGATCTCAGAGCAGAGTAATGGAGACACACTGTAGGGTGAGGGAGTCGAGCGTAGACGCGGTGGGGAGAGTCTCGTGTGGGTGGAGACACTGAGAGTCTGATAGTAGACACCATGACACGAGGAAGAATTTGAACTCACTGGATGATTAGAGCAGACGGATTGGACTTTTTGGGGAGAGGAGAACGGACATCTCTGGGCAGCACAGTGAGAGGGACAGAGCGGAAGAAAACACACACTGGGAGTCACAACAGGGGCGTGAGAGTGATGTCGTGTAGAGGTACACAATAAGGACAAGACGTGTGGGAGAGTCATGAACGAGATAGAGTGGTAGAGCGATTACACTTGTGACAACATGGCACTGTGGAGTGATAATGGAGAGCGTGGAGAGCACGAAAATATTGTGAGAGAACATCAAGTGGGTTGTGGGGAGTGAATGGGAAGTGGGAGGAGAAGAATTAAAAGGGTGGGGGGGTGATTGAGGGATGGACACACAGGTGCACGGGAGGTCATGTACTACAATAGGGGCGTGGAAGAGGGAGAGTTAGATCTCTTCAACGAGACGGCGATCAATTACTTCTATTTTTATGGACGTAGTGTATGCACACACAGGGGTGCAAATGAGGAGATCAGAGTACAACTGTGGTATCTGATTGGTAGGACGAGTCAGTCATACGGACACAGATGGGAGAGAGTGATGAAGTGCGTTATGTTGTGTGAAGACGCGAAGGTCTGATAGTGGACTAGAGTGAGCAGGCTGGACATCAGAGAGAGTATATTGAGATGGCAACGACGTCACGTCGGACTATCACAATATGATGTAGCCAGACACACTTTTGTGAGGAGACGCATTTTCTAGAGAGTGAGCCGTGACACAAAAAGAAAGAGAGATAGTAGGACATGAGTAGGGGCCCTGTTAGACTCGGGAGAATAGGATCACACTGAGCAGACTAGATGACACAGTGAAAGGAGAGGGCTGGGTACACAAGACGGGGGTGGATTATATAAATGAGATACGACAAAGTTCAGAACAGTGAGTATCTATACACATAGACAATCAACACACTGGGTGGATAGTACAGAGGTTAGAGGACTTGATAGTGATAATGTGTTGATAGACGAGAGTGGGAGGTTTTTTGGTTACGAGTAGGTGGCGGACAAATACAATACACTGATGTGTAGTGTGATGGCGGAGTGTGACTCCATAGGGGGGGGAGTAATGGAGGTTGAGTGGACAGGAATGCTGGTGGGAATTGGGGTGGGATGAGGGGGGTGAGGGAGTCTTTGTTAGGGTAAGAGGTGTTATGAAAGGAGGGTGGAAAGAACAACACACGTGAGTCACAGAGACTGAGGGGAGCGAGGTCACAGAGAGTGAGTCTCAGAGGAGTTTCTTGTCTGGGGTGAAGAGAGTTAGGGAGGTTTTATGGGGAGTAAGTGGGGTATAGGTAGGGACGGGGTGTGACGTTGACACATACGGTCAGCGTGCACACACATGTGAAGGTAAATAGACACTGCGTGGAGCGGGGAAACTCTCGTAACACAATATTAACAGAGGCAAGCAAATGGGGAACAGAGAGGGAGGCAAGAGACACACAGAATAGATGGGGTGAGTGACAATACACGACGGTAACGGGAGAGGCATGAGCAGCAGGGGAATTGGGTACGAAGAGGTCACGAGTAACACACGCGAGAGATGCGGGTATGGCCGTATGACAGTCTTAGTTGGGCTGCGGGTTGGAGGGGAGTGGGAATGAGGGTTGAGGTGGATTGGATTTGTGGGGTTGGGGGTGGGGGGGGGGGGGTGGTGAGCGATGAGAGATTGTTGGAAGAAGAAGCAGAAGACAGGGGTTGGTCAAAACACAGTGAGCAACAGAGGAGATCTGGATGAGGAGGTAACAAACTCAAATTATGTAAGGCGTATGTGTAGTCTGGGTAGAACGGAGCGGTCACAGGTTGGATCACACAGAGTAACTTGTGAGTCACAAAGATGTGCATCTAAAATTACTCATAATTGGGGAGCGTCGTGTGAGAGAGACAGTTGAAGTGATTGAGACGGGAGTGTGTGGGGACAAGAAGACGCATGGGAGAGATGTCACAGTGAGAGGTGGCACTTAACACACGCATGGGAGAGACACAGCGTAGAGGAAGAGTATCTGGGTGTAAAGAGCGTTTGGACACTACAACACGAGACAATTAGCGAGTGGTCGTGTAAGGAGGGGGATGGACAGTAGTTGTTGAAAGTCACACAACTCTACTCTGAGAAGATCACACTCTCTACAATGGACAGGGGACACATACAGTAAGGACGTAAACTCGAAGATATCATGTGAAGTGAGATGGACTCAACGGAACTTTGGAACTAAGAAGGTCGCACGACAGTAGACACAACATGTGAGATTAGCGAGAATTAAGCAACAACGAGGAAGAGGAATAAACTGTGTATGCGGAGAAGTCAACAGGACAGTGACGCATACATAAGGAAGAGAGATACAAATACACTTATCACTCAAGGTTACACGACAGAGAAAGTGGCAGATAGGTGAGGAGGAGGAGGAGCGTAATATCTAACGGCCATGGGCACACACATAATTATGCAGAGCAGTGGGGCGGGGGAAGAGATTGAATTTGTTAGAAGGTATGGGTGTAAAGCGCTATGTTGAGGCAGATCTAGAGGAGGACGTCAGTAACTCTAAGTATGAAGTAGTATGAGTCACAGCACATTGTAGAGCGCAACATGACGAGCACAGAGCAATATAACCATAGAGTATTGCACACATTGTGGAGCAATAGATAATTAATGAGCACGACTCAGCACAGAGCGGGACGAATTGTAGAGGCGCGATAACAGAGATAGACAAAGAGGTGTGAGCGGAGAGTACTAAGAGGATGGGGAGAGGCAGAGGTGTAGATGAGAAAGGGTAAAGGGATGGATGGGGATTTGTTTGGAATATGTTGGGGGTGTAAGAAGGGTTGTTTGGGGGGGTGATTTATAAGTTAATTGGAAGGGAATGAAGTGATAAGGAAATAAATGGATAAGAGAGATGGGCCTGCATGGGTTCCCTGTATGGTGGGCAGAACTCTCTGCATGGGTTCCCTGTATGGTGGGCCGGACTCCCTGCATGGGTTCCCTGTATGGATGGCAGGACTCCCTGCATGGGTTCCCTGTATGGTGGGCAGAACTCTCTGCATGGGTTCCCTGTATGGTGGGCCGGACTCCCTGCATGGGTTCCCTGTATGGTGGGCAGGACTCCCTGCATGGGTTCCCTGTATGGTGGGCAGGACTCCCTGCATGGGTTCCCTGTACGTCGACTATCCTGGGACTGCAGATGTAATAGCTGCAGGATTTGTCAGACTGGGGTGAATCTCGACTTCTCTTTAATCAGAGCCATAATGGACATTTATCTTTTTTCTTTGCAGGAGGCCGTCAAAGAAAATAACAAGAGGCGAGAAATGGAGGAAAAGATGAAACGAGCGAAAATCGCAAAGGAGAAAGCTGAGCGTGAAAAAATGGAGCGAATGCAAAAGAAGAAGCTACTGATTGATATGAATAAAGGTAGGTGCAGAGGACGGAGCGATCGTCTGCGCGTTCACCGCCATCTTCAAAGGCAAAACTTCCATGTAATTAACTTATGTAGATTCCTTCCTTCACAAACCTCCAAATCCGCTGGTTACATTTTATCTGATTCTTATATCACTCGTCAGTTAATTAGATATCGCCCCATCTCTTCGACCTGAGCGGGAAGACAGAGGCAGAATGGAGCGTCTAGGCTCCGCCCACTTGTATTATTTGCACATTAGGCTTATTTGCACCTTTTATGAAGGTTGATGTCACTGATTTGGCTGCTCCTAATTACTGCTGCCTTTTGCCTTCATAGCAGAGTTTGGAGAGATGTCATTACTATGCTAATGAGGCCACGTCTAATATATTGTGTGTGTACAAAGAGCTTCATTACGGACGCGGAATGTCGGCTCCATCACCGATGGACACGGGCAGATAGCATCTCACCTGTCCACTGTCAGTAGAATCGGGGACCCTATATCACTTAAAGGGGTTGTCCAGGAATACACAGGAGACGATGTAGTTTATTTCTGTAACATGTAACTTGCAAAGTTGAGAGATAAGGCAAATTCGTAATTTTACTATCCTTGCGGATTTTTCTGTGAAATTCAATTTGCAGAGAAGTTGTTCCCTGATTATGGTCTGGGGCCTCTCCAGACCCGGGAGTCTCATAATTGTAACTTGTAAAAAAATCCTTATACTTACTCCTGCAGATGCTCCCTGCCCAAAGTCCGATCCTCCACTCACTCATCTGGCTGCTCCCTGCCTGACGTCCGGTCCTCCACTCATTCCTTCAGCTGCTCCCGACCCAATGTTTGGTCCTTCACTCACTCCAGGCTCTGCTCACTCCTCCAAATGTTCCCTGCCCAATGTCTGGTCCTCCACTCACTCGTCTGGCTGCTCCCTGCCTGATGTCCGGTCCTTCACTCACTCATTCAGCTGCTCCCTGCCCAATGTTTCCAGATGTCCTGCCCTCCACTCACTGATCCGGTGCTCCCTACCCAGTGTCCAGTCTCTGCTCACTACTCTGTTCACTCCTGCGGGTGCTCCCTTTCCAATGTCCAGTCCTCCGCTTTGGAAGCTTCCTGCCTGATTATCTGGTCCTCTGCTGACTCCTCCGCTCACTTCTCTGACTACTCCCTGCCCAATGTCCGGTCTTTTCACTCAACTCCTCCGGCTGCTCCCTGCCTGATGTCCAGTACTCTGCTCACACTCTCCTGCTGCTCCCTGCCTGATGTCCAGTACCTGCTCACACCTCTGCTGCTACCTGCTGTGTCCAGTCCTCTGCTTACTACTCTTTCACTCCCGGCTGCTCCCTGCCTGATGTCCAGTGCTCTGCTCTTTCCTCTGGCTGCTCCCTGCCTGATGTCCAGTCCTCCACTCACAGCTCCGGCTGCTCCCTACCTGATGTCCAGTCCTCTGCTTACTACTCTGTTCACTCCTGCTGGTGCTCCCTTTCCATTGTCCAGTCCTCCGCTCACTCCTCTGGGTGCTTCCTGCCCAATGTCTGGTCTTTCACTCACCCCACCGCTCACTCCTCCGGCTGCTCCCTGCCTGATGTCCAGTACTCTGCTCACACTTCCTGCTGCTCCCTGCCTGATGTCCAGTACTCTGCTCACACCTCCTGCTGCTCCCTGCCTGATGTCCAGTACTCTGCTCACACCTCCTGCTGCTCCCTGCCTGATGTCCAGTACTCTGCTCACACCTCCTGCTGCTCCCTGCCTGATGTCCAGTACTCTGCTCACACCTCCTGCTGCTCCCTGCCTGATGTCCAGTACTCTGCTCACACCTCCTGCTGCTCCCTACCTGATGTCCAGTCCTCCACTCACACCTCCGGCTGCTCCCTACCTGATGTCCAGTCCTCTGCTTACTACTCTGTTCACTCCTGCTGGTGCTCCCTTTCCATTGTCCAGTCCTCCGCTCACTCCTCTGGGTGCTTCCTGCCCAATGTCTGGTCTTTCACTCACCCCACCGCTCACTCCTCCGGCTGCTCCCTGCCTGATGTCCTGCCCTTCGCTCACTGATCCGGGTGCTCCCTGCCCAATGTTCAGTCCTCTGCTCACTCCTCCTGCTGCCAGCCTGATGTCCAGTCCTCCGCTCACTCCTCTTTTCTCTACTCCGGCTGCTCCCTGCTCGATGTCGGTCCTTCACTCATTCCTCTGGCTGCAGCTTGCCAGATGTCCTGCCCTCCACTCAGTGATCCAGGTGCTCCCTGCCTGATGTCCCGTCCACTTTTCACTACTCTGCT
Source organism: Oophaga sylvatica (assembly GCA_033576555.1). Lineage (NCBI taxonomy): Eukaryota > Metazoa > Chordata > Amphibia > Anura > Dendrobatidae > Oophaga > Oophaga sylvatica. Next base: position 69,776 of record JARQOD010001662.1, read on the forward strand.
TACTCCTGCAGGTGCTCCCTTTCCCATGTTCAGTCCTCCACTCACACCTCTGGGTGCTCCCTGCCTGATGTCTGGTCCTCTGCTGACTCCTCCGCTCACCCCTCTGGGTGCTCCCTGCCCGATGTCCGGTCCTCCACTCACTCCTCTGGGTGCTCCCTGCCTGATGTCTGGTCCTCTGCTGACTCTTCCGCTCACCCCTCTGGGTGCTCCCTGCCCGATGTCCGGTCCTCCACTCCTCTGTCACGTGACATCCCTGGACCGATTTTCACTCTGGGTCGGGGTCTTCAGCTATGAGCAGACCCTGGAGTTAACTTCACATTTTCATTGACTTCTGGGGCCTGCAGGACAGCAGGTAGGGAGCATTGGGTCAACCACAGGGGTGAGCTTTTTAACCTTTTGCCTTCCCTCAACTGTTCAGCGAAATGGTTGAGTTTCTGTGACCAGGTGACCAAAGACAGCTCTTCATGGCCTCCAGAATGGCCGACTATGCATAAAACGTCATATTCCCAGTGATAGGAAGGAGAGCAGCTTTGGTTTGCTCCTTACACTTAATTCATCCATGTTTTGTCTCCGGGATACACTTTATAAACTGCAGAATCGCCAATACCCAGTGTTAATTTTGCACCCTCATTCTTCTCGAGCGCACCGCTCCTCTGCCTCCCGGCTTCCTGGTTTCCAGGGGCGGTGTTCTCCTGCTTGATTGACAGCCCGGATCTTCAGCATTGCTGCACTGCTGGCCAGAACTTTGCTTTCTGCAATGCTGCTCGGAGAAGCAGCACAAAATGTGTCAGCAGGGGCAGGTCTTCTGTCCTAAATTGTTGGCATCTGGTCTGCGACCTGCAGGATTTATTAATTTACTTATATTTATTTTCTTTAGCATTTTGCACCGTTTTATGTGACCAGTATGTAATAAATAATTCCCCCGACCAACCAGAGCTATTCAGTATGATGAAAATAATACAAAAAAATCATAGAAATTAAATTAGAAGAAAAAACTCATCCGTGAGCCCTGTTCTCTGCTGCAGGTATAGCGCTAGATTTGCATTTTCTTCAGATGACATTTTTCTGCCATTTTGACACAAACCTTCGCCCTCTCAAGTCCGGTCCGTGATCTGCGCAGCACGGGAGCCGCTTCCTGTAAAGCCATTACTGGGCATTTCGCATACGTAAGCAAATCACCTCCGCAATTACAATTTCATCTCACAACTATCTCCTAATCCAATATATTTCTACAAAAGCCGGGGCTATTAAACCTGGAATTTCCGCTGGGCCATAAGCCGCCCGTTACTCTGCAGACTGACGGCTTTTTGCAGCCAGTCATTTTTGTCAGCAGAAGCCGGAGAGGAGATGGCACAAGGAAGAATGAGATGGGAGAGGAGATTAGAGGCTGCTGCAGTTTACGTTCCCTCCTGTGCACATTGCCATTCTGCAGCATACCTCCGCTAATCCTTTGCAATCATAAAATATATAACAATGCCCAGTGTGAGACGTCAGCGGCTTCTTTTTAACCACTGCACGTACTTTGACACATTTCCTCTGGATCCAGATAAAAATGTAACGGTTTCTGAGGTTGAAGGTAAATCTGTGAGATGGTGGCGGAGATTTCACTCAGCACGAGGGTTAATGACACATTATGAAATATGTAAAAATCACATTCCCTTAGAATAATAGTATGAAAACCTGCAAGTCATCCTCATCTACAAAGAAATGACATTTTCTGTCTCTGACAGCCTTACCTGGCGTTATAAGTCTCCGTTCAGGGTGGTGACTCTTGTTCAGTGCGTGTGTCCAGTGAGAAGTGTCAGCTCCTACGTCTACATCACTCAATAACTGGGAAGATTTGCCATTCAGAAGTCTAGGAAAACTCTGAGGTGTCGGAGACTGTGGACATTCTGGTTCACATCTCACCGTGAGAAAGACAAAGAGAAGAATTGTCCTAAAAGTAAATCTGTCACGTTAGAAGACGGGTAAGTCCGGCGAACAACACAGCATTCAAATACAACGGGATGGAAAATAGAGAGGAAGGCCCTAAGAGTAGTGGACGAGGGATGGGACACCTCCCGACACCAGCCTGACCCTAACGCCTAAGCAGGTCCATCTGATGTTTCTTTTCACACGTACGTTTGCCACAAGATGGTAATCTCCTTGAGGGACAGACAACAGAGGCGTCCCCCTGTGTCACCAAATTCATACCCTCAGGATACTTAGGGGGAACCACCACCTTCCGCTGACTACTCTTCCTGGGAGGACACCGAGACTCGGAGTTTAGTTGAGGTGTGGGTAGAGTGTTGCCTCTTTTCCCTGGTAGCACCTTAGCTGCCTCCACCGGAGAAGAAGGGGTAGATTTAACAAGGACGCCAGAGATCGGGACTCCCAGGCAACTGTTTTTACAAAACTTGCCCCAACTGACTATTTCTCTGGACCGCCAATTAGTGACCGGATTGTGTTTTTTTCAGCCAGGGAAGGCCTAAGACGATGGGAGTAGGCATACCCTCCTAGACGTAACACGACAGGAACTCTTCATGAAGAATCCCTATGCACAAGTTCACATTAGGTACAACTTGAGTCAAATTCTTCTGGCTGAGAGGAACAGAATCAATAGCACAATAGTAATGAGTCTCGCCAGCGTCCTACTGATCAGACCATGGGTCAGCGCAAAGCGAGAATCCACCAAATGGACTCCAGCTCCGCTATCCTCAAGAATCGGAATAGTCTCAGTTTTTCCACCAACCACTCCTTCAGCCAAAATGGTAAACAGATGAAAAAGTGGAGCAAATGTACACACTCTGGTCGTGTCCCTCCATACGACCAGGGGAACGCGGCTTTTGTGATGGAGTACCAATTTTGGCGTGAGATGGGCAGACTAATATAATGATCAGTAAGACCACAGTAAAAACATGCCCTGTCCCATGATGAACAGCAGGCAATCTAGCATGAGAGGAGACACCCCCACCGGCATGGGTTCATCTGCCAGCACTTGTGTGTCCTCCTCCCTAGGAAAAGCAACAGTTGGCAGAGTCGGTGTATGTCTCTCCCTGAGACGTCTATCCACCCGGACAGTAAGGGCCATGGCGGCCTCCAATGACCCAGGAGCAGCGTACTGCATCGGAGTATCCTGAGCCTAGCTGACAGACCCTGACAAAAATGGCTCCTAAGAGCAGGGTCATTCCACTGCGTGTCAGTGGTCCATCTCCGGAAATCCGAGCAGTGCTCCTCAGCCAACTGGGACCCCGAGCAGTACTCCTCAGCCAACTGGGCCCCCGAGCAGTACTCCTCAGCCAACTGGGCCCCCGAGCAGTACTCCTCAGCCAACTGGGCCCTTGAGCAGTACTCCTCAGACGGCCGGGCCCCCGAGCAGTACTCCTCAGCCAACTGGGACCCCGAGCAGTACTCCTCAGCCAACTGGGACCCCGAGCAGTACTCCTCAGCCAACTGGGACCCCGAGCAGTGCTCCTCCGCCAACTGGGACCCCGAGCAGTACTCCTCAGCCAACTGGGCCCTTGAGCAGTACTCCTCAGACGGCTGGGCCCCCGAGCAGTACTCCTCAGCCAACTGGGACCCCGAGCAGTACTCCTCAGCCAACTGGACCCCCAGCAGTACTCCTCAGCCAACTGGACCCCGAGCAGTACTCCTCAGCCAACTGGACCCCCGAGCAGTACTCCTCAGCCAACTGGACCCCCGAGCAGTACTCCTCAGCCAACTGGGACCCTGAGCAGTACTCCTCAGCCAACTGGACCCCGAGCAGTACTCCTCAGCCAACTGGACCCCCGAGCAGTACTCCTCAGCCAACTGGACCCAGAGCAGTACTCCTCAGCCAACTGGACCCCCGAGCAGTACTCCTCAGCCAACTGGACCCCCGAGCAGTACTCCTCAGCCAACTGGACCCCCGAGCAGTACTCCTCAGCCAACTGGGACCCCGAGCAGTACTCCTCAGCCAACTGGGCCCCCGAGCAATATTCCTCAGGCGGCCGGGCCCCCGAGCAGTACTTCTCAGGCAGCCGGGCCCCTGCTTGATCTTACGGAGTTTAGACTCAGCTTGGAAGACCCCATCAGAATCCCCATACACCAGCGCCAAAGACGCAAAAAACTCATTCACTGACCGCAAAGATGGTGTATCGGTCGGCAGGGAAGGCCGAGGACTGGGGAACACCCTTAAGGAACTCCCTGAGGAACGAGGACGGAGCCTGAAATATAATTTACAGTCTTCCTTAAAAAAACATAAATTTATCTCTCTCTCCAGAGAATCTGTCAGGGAGAGAATTCTTAGGTTCTGGTTGAGCCAGGACAGGAGCTGAGACCAAAAACCCAGACACAAGCTGAAGCTGCTGAACCACCTGTGACCGCAACTCCGTAACCTCATCTGCGAGGGTCTGGATCCGGCGTGCAAAAGTCTCCGCTTAAGCCATAGGGTCACTGGAAAAATGGTACGGTCAGTTATAATGTCATGCTCGGACACAGGTAAGTCTGGTGGAAGACACAGCATACAAATATGACGTGATGGAAAAGGGAGGAAAGCCCTAACAGTAGGGAGTGAGGGATGGGACACCTCCTGACACCAACCCGTACCTGTCCCTAAGGCCTCTTTCACACATCAGTTTTTTCCAATCACTCGCTATCCGTCAAAGTTTAAAAAAAACGCATCCAGCGCAGATTGTGAAAAACTGATGTGATGGATCAGTTTTTCTGACGGATCCGTTGTGAGAGAGAGTTTTTTTTATATGTGCCAAAATGGAGAACGCAGCTGTAGGGGTTAAATTAAAGGAATACAAATTAAAAACGGAATCCGTCACTGGATTCCGTCTTTTGACGGACAGCTACGGATCCTGCGCCCATAGGCTTCCATTACAGCCAACGACGGATGGCGCTGGATCCGTCACTGTCCGACTTTTCGACGTATACTAAAAGCGTTCCTATGTCCATTGTCTGAATGATCCAATGTTGTCCTAAATGACTACTGATGATAAATATAATCCACCTGTGTGTAATCAAGTCTCCGTATAAATGCACCTGCTCTGTGATAGTCTCAGGGTTCTGTTTGAAGCACAGAGAGCATCATGAAGACCAAGGAACACAACAGGCAGGTCCATGATACTGTTGTGGAGAAGTTTAAAGCCGGATTTGGATACAAAATGATTTCTAAAACTTTAAACATCCCAAGGAGCACTGTGCAAGCGATCATATTGAAATGGAAGGAGTATCATACCACTGCAAATCTAACAAGACCCGGCCGTCCCTCTAAACTTTCATCTCAAACAAGGAGAAGACTGATCAGAGATGCAGCCAAGAGGCCCATGATCCCTCTGGATGAACTGCAGAGATCTACAGCTGAGGTGGGACAGTCTGTCCATAGGACAACAATCAGTTGTACACTGCACAAATCTGGCCTTTATGGAAGAGTGGCAAGAAGAAAGCCATTTCTCAAAGATATCCATAAAATAGTGTCATTTAAAGTTTGCAACAAGCCACCTGGGAGACACCAAACATGTGGAAGAAGGTGCTCTGGTCACATGAAACCAAAATCAAACTTTTTGGCAACAATGCCAAACGATATGTTTGGTGCATGGGCAGCATGGTGGCTCAGTGGTTAGCACTGCAGCGCTGGAGTCCTGGGTTCGAATCCCACCAAGGACAACATCTGCAAGGAGTTTATATGTTCTCCCCATGTTTGCGTGGGTTTCCTCTGGGTTCTCCGGTTTCCTCCCACACTCCAAAAACATACTGATAGGGAATCTAGATTGTGAGCCCCATCGGGGACAGTGACGATAATGTGTGCAAACTGTGAAGCGCTGGAATATGTTAGCGCTATATAAAAATAAAGATTATTATTATTGGCGTAAAGGCAACACAGCTCATCACCCTGGACACACCATCCCCACTGTCAAACATGGTGGTGGCAGCATCATGGTTTGGGCCTGCTTTTCTTCAGCAGGGACAGGGAAGATGGTAAAATTGATGGGAAGATGGAAGGAGCCAAATACAGGACCATTCTTGAAGAAAACCTGTTGGACTCTGCAAAAGACCTGAGACTGGGACGGAGATTTGTCTTCCAACAAGAGAATGATCCAACACATAAAGCAAAATCTACAATGGATGGTTCACAAATAAACGTATCCAGGTGTTAGAATGGCCAAGTCACAGTCCAGACCTGAATCCAATCGAGAATCTGCGGAAAGAGCTGAAAACTGCTGTTCACAAACGATCTCCATCCAACCTCACTGAGCGCGAGCTGTTTACCAAGGAAGAATGGGCGAGAATTTCAGTCTCTCCATGTATAAAACTGATAGAGACATACCCCAAGCGACTGTAGCTGTAATCACAGCAAAAGGTGGCACAACAGGGGCCGAATAATATTACACGCCCCACTGTTCAGTTTTTGTATTTCCACAAAAATGTAAAATAACCAATAAATTTCATTCAACTTCACAATTGTGCCCCACTTGTTGATTCTTCACCAAAAATTTACATTTGGTATCTTTATGTTTGAAGCATGATATGTGGGAAAAGGTTGAAAACTTCCATGGGGCCGAATACTTTTGCAAGGCACTGTACGTAGATACTAGATGGCGGCCGCATGCTATCGCATCGTTAGGGTGGTAATGTCAGGATGGGGGCAGGCTTTGCAACGTTGAGAATCTCTCCCCCATGTGCTCACCCACCTATCCACTCTCTCTTTCCCCATGTGCTGACTTCTCCCGTCTGTGCTCTCTTCTTTGACCTGTCTACCCCATGTGCTGTCCCCCTTGTCTGCTGTCTCTCTCCTTCCTGTGCTGTGTTTTCCCCTCATGTGCTGTCCCCCTTGTCTGCTGTCTCTCTCCTTCCTGTGCTGTTCTACCCTCATGTGCTGTCCCCCTTGTCTGCTGTCTCTCTCCTTCCTGTGCTGTGTTCTCCCCTCATGTGCTGTCCCCCTTGTCTGCTGTCTCTCTCCTTCCTGTGCTGTGTTCTCCCCTCATGTGCTGTCCCCCTTGTCTGCTGTCTCTCTCCTTCCTGTGCTGTGCTCTCCCCTCATGTGCTCTCCCCCTTGTCTGCTGTCTCTCCTTCCTGTGCTGTGTTCTCCCCTCATGTGCTGTCCCCCTTGTCTGCTGTCTCTCTCCTTCCTGTGCTGTGTTCTCCCCTCATGTGCTGTCCCCCTTGTCTGCTGTCTCTCTCCTTCCTGTGCTGTGTTCTCCCCTCATGTGCTGTCCCCCTTGTCTGCTGTCTCTCTCCTTCCTGTGCTGTGTTCTCCCCTCATGTGCTATCCCCCTTGTCTGCTGTCTCTCTCCTTCCTGTGCTGTGTTCTCCCCTCATGTGCTGTCCCCCTTGTCTGCTGTCTCTCTCCTTCCTGTGCTGTGTTCTCCCCTCATGTGCTTCCCCCTTGTCTGCTGTCTCTCTCCTTCCTGTGCTGTGTTCTCCCCTCATGTGCTGTCCCCCTTGTCTGCAGTCTCTCCTTCCTGTGCTGTGTTCTCCCCTCATGTGCTGTCCCCCTTGTCTGCTGTCTCTCTCCTTCCTGTGCTGTGTTCTCCCCTCATGTGCTATCCCCCTTGTCTGCTGTCTCCTTCCTGTGCTGTGTTCTCCCCTCATGTGCTGTCCCCCTTGTCTGCTGTCTCTCTCCTTCCTGTGCTGTGTTTTCTCCTCATGTGCTGTCCCCCTTGTCTGCTGTCTCTCTCCTTCCTGTGCTGTGTTCTCCCCTCATGTGCTATCCCCCTTGTCTGCTGTCTCTCTCCTTCCTGTGCTGTGTTCTCCCCTCATGTGCTGTCCCCCTTGTCTGCTGTCTCTCTCCTTCCTGTGCTGTGCTTCCCCTCATGTGCTCTCCCCCTTGTCTGCTGTCTCTCCTTCCTGTGCTGTGCTCTCCCCTCATGTGCTGTCCCCCTTGTCTGCTGTCTCTCTCCTTCCTGTGCTGTCCCCCTTGTCTGCTGTCTCTCTCCTTCCTGTGCTGTTCTCCCCTCATGTGCTGTCCCATTTAAGTTGTCTCTCCCCTGTGCGCTTTCTCTCACCCCCATCTCCAATGTGTGTGTGGGGTGTGTACGGTGTATACAGTGTGTGTGTGTGGTGCGTACGGCGTATACATTGTGTGTGTGTGTGGTGCGTACGGCGTATACAGTGTGTGTGTGGGGTGTGTACGGCGTATACAGTATATGTGTGTGTGGTGCGACGGTGTTTTGCTGGAGGTTTCGAGCAAGAGGTTGGTACAACCAGCAGTTTCCATATTGAGACACCATCACTTGAGTGTCCCAATATGGCGGTCGGTGAACTTCCGCCGCTTGGAATCCTGGGATCCGGACACATCTGGACGGAACAGGATGTGATATAAATAATAGATTTATAGATAGATAATACACAGATATTTTGCATCCTGCCCTCTCTACCTCTGTAAATCTCTGCAATCTTTTCCCAATACATAATTGAATTTCTAGCGTTCCCTGGAATCGACATCCTGCGTCCGCGCCATTGTCGTGAGTGCAATCTCCTACTTAAACAGGGTTTCATGGTTGAGTCGTGTTCACTTTGCGCTGCACATTCACAACTCTGCCGGCCGCCCGCCGCTCGTACACCAGACTGCATTACACTTGCATTTTTCTTCTTCAGGATGTGGTTAACACAATGAACGAAACAATGTTATTAGGTTTCCATATCCCAGTGGTGAGAAGTCACTTTGTCAAAATGACAGCATGAGAAGCTATGTGCGCTTTTCTTCTGTGGCCGGCGTGTCATATTTACTTAGTTTGGCCAGAAATAAGCTGCGTTCTGCATTTTCTCTGCTCCTCCGCGCTGTCGCCGCTGACTCCTGCTTATGAAATTACACTTGCAGCTTTTGATACATTTTTTTTTTTATGTCTTGTATCTTGTTGCAATTTTGCCAAGATGTTTATTATAGAATCTCATTGTGGTAATCGAGCGCAGACCGGAGCTTTATTTCCCTGTGTAATAAACTGCTCTTCACAAATCTGAGCTGCTGAGATCCACCAGTATGAAGCCTCTTATGACCGCTGCTTATCCGGGAAACCTGGAATTAATGCAAGAGCAAATTACAAAATAAACATCCTTATCATTTAATATTGAAGGAACGTTATCTCTGCACCTCGTCACTGCCGAGGAGTCCCAGCAATTGGATCCCAAATGATCATCAAGTGAATACATATACAATGACCCCTCCCCCACTGCAAAGAAAAAGGTGACAATCACAAGAAAAATCAAGGTCACCGATTCCCATACAAACATGTGGTGCTAAAACTTCATTTTTAAAAGAACCCTAATACATATGATAACTACTATAATACTGCTCCTATGTAAAGAATACAACTACTATAATACTGCCCCTATGTACAAGAATATAACTACTATAATACTGCTCCTATGTACAAGAATATAACTACTATAATATGCTCCTATGTACAAGAATATAACTACTATAATACTGCCCCTATGTACAAGAATATAACTACTATAATACTGCTCCTATGTACAAGAATATAACTACTATAATATGCTCCTATGTAAAAGAATATAACTACTATAATACTGCCCCTATGTACAAGAATATAACTACTATAATACTACTCCTATGTACAAGAATATAACTACTATAATACTGCTCCTATGTATAGAAGAATACAACTACTATAATACTGCCCCTATGTACAAGAATATAACTACTATAATATGCTCCTATTACAAGAATATAACTACTATAATACTGCCCCTATGTACAAGAATATAACTACTATAATACTGCCCTATGTACAAGAATATAACTACTATAATATGCTCCTATGTACAAGAATATAACTACTATAATACTGCTCCTATGTACAAGAATATAACTACTATAATACTGCCCTATGTACAAGAATATAACTACTATAATACTGCTCCTATGTACAAGAAATAACTACTATAATACTGCTCCTATTACAAGAATATACTACTATAATACTGCTCCTATGTACAAGAATATAACTACTATAATACTGCTCCTATGTACAAGAACATAACTACTATAATACTGCTCCTATATACAAGAATATCACTACTATAATACTGCTCCTATGTACAAGAATATAACTACTATAATACTGCTCCTATGTACAAGAACATAACTACTATAATACTGCTCCTATATACAAGAATATCACTACTATAATACTGCTCCTATGTACAAGAATATAACTACTATAATACTGCTCCTATGTACAAGAATATAACTACTATAATACTGCTCCTATGTACAAGAATATAACTACTATAATACTGCCCCTATGTACAAGAATATAACTACTATAATACTGCTCCTATGTACAAGAATATAACTACTATAATACTGCCCCTATGTACAAGAATATAACTACTATAATACTGCTCCTATGTACAAAAATATAACTACTATAATACTGCTCCTATGTACAAGAATATAACTACTATAATACTGCTCCTATATACAAGAATATAACTACTATAATACTGCCCCTATGTAAAAGAATATAACTACTATAATACTGCCCCTATGTACAAGAATACAACTACTATAATACTGCTCTTATGTACAAGAATATAACTACTATAATACTGCTCCTATGTACAAGAATATAACTACTATAATACTGCTCTTATGTACAAGAATATAACTACTATAATACTGCTCCTATATACAAGAATATAACTACTATAATACTGCTCTGTTGTGAATGTGCTAGAAATGAATTCTGAGCAGAAGCTCCCTCTGGTGGTTACAAACAGTACTGAACTATCCAATGAAGATTGTGAAGATTGGCGATCAGTTGTTACTGACTGGTCTTATATAAGGGAGGTTCCCTCCCATCAGGGTTGCCGGTGATCAATTGTTCTGGTCTCATCTTTGATTCCTGTTCACTTTGTAGCTTGCTGTTTCGTGCCTGCATCTTCTGCTAACAGATAAGACATTTTCTTCTTTTAGTTTTTTGTGCTTGCTTTTTGCATTTTGTCCTGCACTTCGATGGGGGTCTGCCGGGTCCCCTCCGGGGGCTTGTGCTCCTCTCAGTTTAGTTCAGCCACTGTTGTTTGTTCATTTGCCTTTTCCAGTTTTTTCAGTGGCTGCTGTTTAGTTTTGTTACACCAGAGAACTAATTTAGGTGGTAGAGGTCTTGTGATCTCAGGTGTTTTTGTAATTAGTAGAGTTGGTACTTTTCAGGTTTTTTGGGATTGCAGTAAGTGTCCTTCCTATCCTTTTCTATTTAGGAAGTTTGGGCCCCAACGTTTGCTCATACTATTTTCTGTCTGTGTCTGTATTTTCCTCTTGTCTAACTGCCATTACATGTTTGGGGGCTTTCTATGTTCTTTGGGGATCTGCTCCGGGGCAGATAGTTTTCCTCTTTCTGTCTTTAGGTGTAGTTAGCTTCTCAGGCTGTGACGAGGCGTCTAGGAACAACGTAGGTACGCTCCACGGCTGCCTTTAGTTGTGGTTGTTAGTCAGGGTACTGCAATCCCATAGATTCCAACCTCTCTGGTGTATTTCCTATTTTGCCTGCTCTCCCCAGCTACCAAATCATAACAGTATCACCGGCCTGAAAACTGATATTTGTATGGTACTCACAGAAGGGAAAAAAAAAGTGTTAAAGAAAGAAGGTTGTCAGAGATTTTTTTTTTTTCCCTCTGTTTCTCTGAATGCTGAGGAGGATTTTTTTTCTCTCAATGGAGTTTGCACAGTTGTCTGGCCGTGTGGATCAGCTTGCCACTGAGGTTCGGAGTATTGCTGCCTATCTTGCTAGGTTGCCTGTTGTGGAACCTAGGATTCCCATGCCAGATTTGTTTTTAGGGGATCGAGCTAAATTTCTGAATTTCAAAAATAACTGTAAGTTGTTTTTTGCCTTGAAATCTAAGTCCTCAGGGAACACTGCACAGCAGGTTCAAATTGTCATCTCTCTCCTGCGCGGCGATCCTCAGGATTGGGCTTTTTCCCTGACACCTGGGGATCCTGTTTTGAGTAATGTTGATGCATTTTTTCAGGCTCTGGGGTTATTGTACGATGAGCCTAATGTCACTGATCAAGCTGAAAAAGCCTTGTTGGCATTAAATCAGGGGCTTAAGGACGCTGAGTTATACTGTCAGAGATTCCGAAGGTGGGCAGTCCTGACCAAATGGAATGACGATGCTTTGGCAGCCCTTTTTCGGAAGGGTCTGTCAGAGAATGTAAATGATGTTATGGTGGGATTCCCTGTCCCCTCTGGTCTCAATAATTCTATGTCATTAGCGATTCAAACTGACAGACGTTTGCGTGAGCGTAGAGGTATGCGTGGAACAGTGTTGCCTTGTGAACCAGCTTCTGAACCCATGCAGTGTGATAGAGTGGCTTCTGGGGCACAGCGTCATGAGTTTCGTAAACGCAATGGGTTATGTTTCTACTGTGGTGATGCCTCTCATGCTATTTCAGTCTGACCTAAGCGGGGAAGACGTTTTGCACGTTCAGTTGTCTTGGGTAGTGTACAGACTAAATTTTTGTTGACTGTTACCCTGATTTGCTCCCTGTCCACATTTTCTGCTCAGGCTTTTGTTGATTCGGGAGCAGCTATTAACCTGATGGATTTTGATTTTGCTAAACGTTGTGGGTTTCCCTTGATACCCCTACGGAAGTCTATTCCCCTACTGGGGATCGATTCTACCCCTTTGGCTGAGAATAAACCTCAGTTCTCTACTCAGGTGATAATGAGGGTTGAACCTGATCATCAGGAGAGTTGCAAATTTTTGGTGCTGTATAATCTGCATGACATTATCGTACTGGGTTTCCCTTGGTTACAGTCTCATAATCCTGTTTTGGATTGGAAATCTGTGTCTGTAACCAGTTGGGGCTGCCAATGTGTTAATACCAACACTCCTGTTTTTTCTGCCTCCCCCCAGGCTCAGGATGTTCCTGACTTTTTGACTGATTTTTCTGATGTGTTTAGCGAAAGTAAATCTGCATCCTTGCCCCCCCATAGGAGCTATGACTGCGCTATTGAATTAGTGCCTGGTAGTAAATTCCCTAAAGGTCGCCTTTTTAACTTGTCTGTACCTGAACATGACGCTATGCGGTCTTATATCAAGGAGTCATTGGAGAAGGGTCATATCAGACCATCTTCTTCACCCTTGGGTGCCGGTTTTTTCTTTGTGGCCAAAAAGGATGGTTCATTAAGGCCGTGTATTGATTATCGTCTCTTGAACAATATCACTGTGAAATATCAATATCCGTTACCCTTGATTTCTGACCTGTTTTTCAGGGTGAAAAGTGCTACTTGGTTTACCAAGCTTGACCTCAGGGGGGCATATAACCTTATTCGCATTAAGCACGGGATGAATGGAAGACGGCATTTAATACCCCAGAGGGGCATTTTGAGTACCTAGTGATGCCCTTTGGGCTCACTAATGCTCCTTCTGTCTACCAGTCCTTCATGAATGACATTTTCAGGGATTTTGTGGATAAATTTCTGATTGTTTATTTGGATGATATCTTGATTTTTTCCAATGACTGGGACACTCATGTGAAACATGTTCGGACTGTGTTCCAGATTTTGAGAGAGAATGCTCTGTATGTGAAGGGATCAAAGTGTCTTTTTGGCGTACAGAGGATCTCATTTCTGGGATTCATTTTGTCCCCATCTGTTATTGAAATGGACCCGGTCAAGGTTCAGGCCATCTGTGATTGGGTCCAACCTACTTCATTAAAGGCTCTTCAAAGATTCTTGGGTTTTGCCAATTTTTATCGTAAATTTATTGGTAATTTCTCTGTTATTGTTAAACCATTGACTGATTTGACCAAAAAGGGTTCTGATGTGGTGAATTGGCCTCCTGAGGCAGTCTCTGCGTTTCAGGAACTTAAGCAGAGATTCACTTCTGCTCCTGTTCTACGGCAGCCTGATGTTTCTCTGCCATTTCAGGTGGAGGTTGATGCCTCTGAAATTGGGGCAGGTGCTGTTTTGTCCCAAAGAGATCCAGAGACCTCTAAAAGTAACCCTTGTGCCTTTTTCTCTCGAAAATTTTCTCCAACTGAACGTAATTATGACGTGGATAATCGGGAGTTATTGGCCATGAAGTGGGCTTTTGAAGAGTGGAGACATTGGCTGGAGGGAGCCAAACATCAGGTAGTGGTCCTCACGGACCATAAGAATCTGGTTTATCTGGAATCAGCCAAGCGACTTAATCCTAGACAGGCCAGGTGGGCCTTGTTTTTCACACGTTTTAATTTTGTGGTTTCCTTTCTTCCTGGCACTAAGAATGTTAAGGCGGATGCCCTCTCGAGGAGTTTCCTTGCGGACTCTCCTGAGTTATCTGATCCTGCTGTTATTTTGAAAGAGGGTGTAGTTCTTTCCGCCATCTCGCCCAATTTGAGACTGGCTCTGGAAGGGTGTCAGGAGGATAAACCCGAGCGCTGCCCTATTGGGAAATTGTTTGTCCCAGACCGGTGGAAAAAGAGTGTGATGTCTGAGATTCATTGTTCCGCGTTGGCCGGTCATCCCGGAATTTTTGGTACCAGAGACTTGGTTAGTCGGTCCTTTTGGTGGCCTACTTTGTCTCTTGACGTCAGGGAATTTGTGCAGTCCTGCGGGACTTGCTCTCGCTCCAAGCCTTGCTCTCGCTCTAGTGGTTTGTTGATGCCATTGCCTGTGCCCAAGAGACCATGGACCCATATCTCTATGGATTTCATTTCCGACCTCCCTGTTTCTCAGAGAATGACTGTTATCTGGGTGATTTGTGATAGGTTTTCCAAAATGATACATCTTGTGCCATTACCTAAGTTGCCTTCCTCCTCTGAATTGGTGCCTTTGTTCCTTCAGCACGTGGTTTGGTTACACGGCATCCCTGAGAACATTGTGTCTGACAGAGGAGTCCAGTTTGATTCCAGATTTTGGAGGACTTTTTGTTCTAAACTTGGTGTTCAATTGTCTTTCTCCTCGGCTTTTCATCCTCAGACCAATGGACAAACTGAGAGAACAAACCAGACATTGGAGACTTATCTGAGATGCTTTGTGTCTGCTGATCAGGATGACTGGGTCTCTTTTTTGCCTTTGGCTGAGTTTGCTCTTAATAATAGGGCTAGCTCTGCCACTTTGATGTCTCCATTTTTCTGCAATTTTGGGTTTCACCCTCGATTTTTTTCAGGACAGACGGAGGCTTCTGTCTGTCCAGGTGTTGACTCTGTTGTGGAGCGTATGCAGCAGATTTGGGACCAGGTAGTGGAGAGGTTGTCCCTCTCTCAGGAGAGGGCCCAGCGGTTTGCCAACCGGCATAGGACTGATGGTCCTCGGTTTGAAGTGGGGGACTTGGTCTGGTTGTCCTCAAGAAATATCCCTATGAGAGTTGCATCTCCTAAGTTTAAGCCTAGGTTCATTGGACCTTATAAGATCATGGAGATTCTTAATCCTGTTTCCTTTCGTTTACTTCTTCCAGGGACATTTAAGATTCATAACGTGTTCCACAAGTCCTTATTGAAGAGGTTTGTCGAGCCAGTGGTTCCTATGGCTGTGCCTCCTGACCCTGTTTTGGTTGAGGGCAATCTGGAGTATGTGGTTGAGAAAATATTGAATTCTTGTTTTTCTAGACGGAAACTCCAGTATTTGGTTAAGTGGAGAGGTTATGGTCAGGAGGACAATTCTTGGGTGTTTGCTTCGGACATCCATGCTAGGAGACTCATCCGTGCGTATCACAGATCTCATCCTGACCGACCTGGTTGCTCAAATGAGGGTTCGGTGACCCCTCCTCAAGGGGGGGTACTGTTGTGAATGTGCTAGAAATGAATTCTGAGCAGAAGCTCCCTCTGGTGGTTACAAACAGTACTGAACTATCCAATGAAGATTGTGAAGATTGGCGATCAGGTGTTACTGACTGGTCTTATATAAGGGAGGTTCCCTCCCATCAGGGTTGCCGGTGATCAATTGTTCTGGTCTCATCTTTGATTCCTGTTCACTTTGTAGCTTGCTGTTTCGTGCCTGCATCTTCTGCTAACAGATAAGACATTTTCTTCTTTTAGTTTTTTGTGCTTGCTTTTTGCATTTTGTCCTGCACTTCGGTGGGGGTCTGACGGGTCCCCTCCGGGGGCTTGTGCTCCTCTCAGTTTAGTTCAGCCACTGTTGTTTTTTCATTTGCCTTTTCCAGTTTTTTCAGCGGCTGCTGTTTAGTTTTGTTACACCAGAGAACTAATTTAGGTGGTAGAGGTCGTGTGATCTCAGGTGTTTTTGTAATTAGTAGAGTTGGTACTTTTCAGGGTTTTTTGGGATTGCAGTAAGTGTCCTTCCTATCCTTTTCTATTTAGGAAGTTTGGGCCCCAACATTTGCTCATACTATTTTCTGTCTGTGTCTGTATTTTCCTCTTGTCTAACCGCCATTACATGTTTGGGGGCTTTCTATGTTCTTTGGGGATCTGCTCTGGGGCAGATAGTTTTCCTCTTTCTGTCTTTAGGTGTAGTTAGCTTCTCAGGCTGTGACGAGGCGTCTAGGACCAACGTAGGTACGCTCCACGGCTGCCTTTAGTTGAGGGGGTTAGTCAGGGTACTGCAATCCCATAGATTCCAACCTCTCTGGTGTATTTCCTTTTTTGCCTGCTCTCCTCAGCTACCAAATCATAACACTGCTCCTATGTACAAGAATATAACTACTATAATACTGCTCCTATGTACAAGAATATAACTACTATAATACTGCTCCTATGTACAAGAATATAACTACTATAATACTGCTCCTATATACAAGAATATAACTACTATAATACTACTCCTATGTGCAAGAATATAACTACTATAATACAGCTCTTATGTACTCTGTATCGAATGGAAGCGGAGGCAGAGGTGGTGAAGTTCACATTCGTTTTTATTTTTTAATGTGGAACCTCGAGACCGCGGTCCGGGGGCTCCGAAGGGGGCGTAACTAGTGAGCCCCAGGTACCCGTAGTAAGGCCCCTCGAACAGGACCAGAATGGAATACCCGGAGGACACAGGTGCTACCTCCAGTTAGACCCCGGACACGTGGCAGCTGTCCCAGAGGGACCAAAAGGGTAACAGGTATTTACAGAGTCCGTGGAGGGTTCTTGACGGAGAAGGGTAAGGTCCTGGTCCAGAACGGATGGTAGTAGGCTGGCTTCAGTGACCTTGTCACGGTCCACGGGTACGGATGGCTGATGGCGGAACGTGATGACACTTGCGCCAGTAATAGTCGAGATAGTCCAGGTTAGCCAGATACGGGTTAGCAAGGATCTGAGGAGACAAACCGTATCAGCGAAGCACAGAGACTGCAGACGCAGCGCAGACAGATCAGGAACAGAACCGGATGTAGCAATGATAGAACACGTTGCTCCGGCACTCCCCTAATGGTGGAGTGACCAGATATAGTACTGAGTGCGCAGCCATTGGTTAATTAGCTATTTCAAAAAATGCACGCTGCCCCTTTAAGAGAGACGGTGGGCGCGGCCTCGCATCCTAAGCAGACTAACTGGAGGCCTGCCAGCAGCGTGCCAGGAAGTGGAGGAGGACACAGGACGCCTAGGAGCAGATGGGACAGGAGACCCCAGGCCGCGCGCAGACTGCTCCAGAGGGACAGCTAGAGGAACAGGTGAGTGAGCAGAACGGAGTGCAGAGCCAGCGCTGGGACCGCGTGTAACAGTATCCCCCTCTTTACCCCCTCTTTTTCAAGCTTGCGTGAAAACTTTTAAGAAGAAGAGGAGCCTGGATGTTCTCTTTAGGCTCCCAAGACCTCTCCTCAGGACCAAAACCTTTCCAGTCCACCAGGTAATAGATCCTACCTCTTACTCTCTTAGAGGCCAAGATATGTTTTACCTCAAAAACATCATCCTCAGAGACCGGATCAGGAGTGGTACCCGGGTCCTTAAAGAAGGAGCTCAACACTACTGGTTTGAGGAGGGAAACATGAAAGGAGTTAGGTACTCGTAGAGAATTAGGCAATTTCAGTTTATAAGAGACCGGGTTGATTTGTCTCAAGACTTCAAAGGGACCAATGAAACGGGGACCCAGTTTGTACGATGGTAACTTCAGACGGATATACTTGGAGGAGAGCCATACCTTGTCTCCTGGACGAAAGATGGGAGCCTCCAAACGTCTTTTGTCCGCATGCGTTTTCATACGTTGAGAAGCTTTCTCCAAAGCCGACCTGGTCTCTCTCCAAATGTCCAAGAAATTCTTAGACAAGGTATCGACTGCCGGAACATCAGACAATCCCGAGACAGGAAGAGGAATTCCGGGTTGCAGTCCAAACACAATCTGAAAGGGAGACTTTCCAGAAGATTCACTTACTTGGTTGTTGTAGGAGAATTCCGCCCAGGGCAGTAATTCTACCCAGTCATTATGATGAGCGTTGACGAAGTGACGCAGGTATCCAGCCAGGATTTGATTGATCCTCTCCACTTGCCCATTAGACTGAGGATGATATGCAGAAGAAAAATCTAGTTCAATTTTTACCATTTTACAGAGTCCTCTCCAGAACTTAGAGGTGAACTGGACGCCCCTGTCGGACACGATGTGGAGAGGAAATCCATGTAGACGGAAGATGTGCTGAATGAAGTGAGTGGCCAGTTCTGGAACAGACGGGAGGCCAGATAGCGGAACGAAGTGGGCCATTTTAGAGAAGCGGTCCACCACAACCCATACCACTGAGCAGCCAGAAGAAATGGGAAGATCCGTGATGAAATCCATCGTGATGTGCTGCCAGGGAGCGGACGGAATCGGAAGAGGCAGAAGCCTGCCGGCTGGTAGATGTTTAACAGTTTTGTTACGGGCACATGAAGGACAGGCTGCGACGAACTCCTGGATATCCTTGCCCATGGTAGGCCACCAGTAATAACGGGAGATGAGTTGCTGCGTCTTTCTCTGACCAGCATGGCCAGCCAACTTAGAAGAATGACCCCAGCGCAGAACACGACTACGATCAGAAGCGGATACGAAAGTCTTCCCAGGAGGAAGCCGGGCCAGATCAGTGGAGGCAACAGAGACAAACTTAGAAGGTTCAATAATGTGCTGAGGTTCCTCTTCCAGTTCAGGAGGCAAGAAGGCTCTAGAGAGTGCGTCTGCCTTGATGTTCTTTTTAGCTGGACGGAAATGAAGTACAAAATTGAAACGGGCAAAAAATAATGCCCAACGGGCCTGACGGGGATTCAGTCTTAAAGCAGATTGGAGATAGGCAAGGTTTTTATGGTCGGTGAATATGATTACCTGGTGATGAGCTCCTTCAAGAAGATGTCTCCATTCTTGCAGAGTCAATTTGATGGCCAACAATTCGCGATCACCGACAGAGTAGTTCCTTTCTGCAGGAGAAAAAACCTTGGAAAAAAACCACACGAGATCATCCGCCCGGTAGACGACTTCTGGGTCAGAACTGCTCCTGCACCTATGGAAGAAGCGTCAACTTCAAGAAAAAATTGCTCACTTGAATTAGGACGATGGAGAACGGGTGCGGAAGCGAAGGCTTTTTTGAGAGAAACAAAGGCCTCTTCTGCCTCGGAGGACCATTCCTTAGAGTTTACACCTTTCCGGGTTAAGGCTGTGATTGGAGCCACTCGGGTGGAAAAGTGTGGAATAAATTGCCGATAGTAATTGGCGAACCCGAGGAACCTTTGTATGGCTTTTAGCCCAGACGGACGAGGCCAGTTGAGAACTGAAGACAACTTCTCCGGATCCATCTTCAATCCTGTGGAAGATACAATGTACCCAAGGAAAGGCAAAGAAGACTGCTCAAAGAGGCATTTCTCATATTTGGCATATAGCCTGTTCTCTCTCAGTCTTTGTAAGACCAGGCGTACTTGCCTCCGGTGTGACGTCAAGTCAGCAGAAAAAATCAAAATATCGTCCAGGTAAACCACGACACAAGTATAGAGCAAGTCCCTGAAAATGTCATTAACAAATTCCTGAAAAACCGCAGGTGCATTGCTTAGGCCGAATGGCATTAACAGGTATTCATAGTGGCCGTCACGGGTGTTGAAGGCTGTTTTCCATTCGTCCCCCTCTCTGACTCGGATCAGGTTGTAGGCCCTCTGAGGTCCAATTTGGTGAAGATCTTGGCCCCTCGGAGACGATCAAACAGCTCTGAAATAAGAGGTAATAGATACCTGTTTTTTACCGTGATTTGATTTAGACCCCGATAGTCAATGCAGGGCCGCAAGGATCCATCCTTTTTCTTCACAAAGAAGAATCCAGCTCCTGCCGGTGACGATGACTTTCGGATAAATCCTCTAGCCAGATTCTCTTGGATGTAGTCCGACATGGCCTGAGTCTCTGCCTGTGAAAGGGGATAAACTCTACCGCGAGGAGGAGATGCTCCAGGAAGAAGCTCTATCTGACAGTCATACGACCTGTGTGGAGGTAGTCTCTCAGCCTCCTTTTTCCCAAAGACGTCAGAGAAGGACCAATAGACGGAAGGCAACCCTGGCAGGGTATCAGGCTGGACTGGAGTCGAAACAGGTTGGATCCGGGTTAAGCAACGATTCATGCAGGTATCTCCCCAACGCAGAACTTCTTCAGTTTTCCAATTAAGGACTGGTTCATGCATCTGGAGCCAAGGTAAACCTAAAAGCATGGGATGGGATAAACCGGGATATACATAAATACATAAAATCGCATTCGTTCAGTATGCATTAGACCTACCCGGAGTTCCACCAACTCGGTTTGAAACTGGACGGGCTCGGTCAGCGGTTTGCCATCCACGGCGGACACCTGTAACGGATCAGGAAGACGCTGGACTGGTAAGCGGTAATGATCCACAACCGCCTGCTGGATGAAGTTCCCTGCAGCTCCAGAATCCAGTAGACAATGTTCGGAGAATTTTATTGCTCCATAGGACACGGAGACTGAGATGTGTAAAGAGGGAGAGGACTGTTCTCTACCTAGGTTGGCCCCTCTTACCGGACCTAGGCACTGGAGTTTCCCGACTTTTTAGGACAGAAATGGATCAAATGTTCAGAACTACCGCAGTAACAACTTCCCTCCTTGCGACGTGCCTCCCGGCGGAGGGTGGCCAAACTTACATGGTCCACCTCCATGGCCTCGGAGGCGGAGGGCGAAGTACCTGTTTTGTACAAACTAGAGTCCAGGTGATAGGACCTTTTGTCCCTCTTGATCTCCATGGAGCGCTCCTGAAAACGCAGGTCAATTCGGGTTGCCAAGGATATTAGCTCTTCCAAGAGGGTAGGTCTGTCCCGTCCCGCCAGCTCATCCTTGATTCTTCTGGATAGGCCTTCCCAGAAGTTAGCAACCAGGGCCTCATTGTTCCACGATAATTCAGATGAGAGGGTGCGGAATTTAACAGCATACTGAGCTACCGTGAGAGTACCTTGGCGCAGGCGGAGCAGAGCTGAGGCAGTCGAAGTGGTGCGACCAGGTTCATCGAAAGTCCTGCGAAAAGCCTCTAGGAAAGATTGAAGATCGTTAACCAGCGGATCCCCTCTCTCCCATAGCGGGTTTAGCCAGGCGAGGGCCTCTCCTCCCAGGTGTGACATGATGAAGCCCACCTTGGCTCGGTCAGAAGCAAACATATGCCCCAAGATTTCGAAGTGTAGAGTGCACTGATTGAGGAAACCCCGACACAGAGTAGGGTCACCCTGGAAACGGGTAGGAGCCGCCAGACGGGGACCTTGACTTGCCATGGGAACTGGTACCTGATTATTGATAGAAGAGTCAGGTGCAGACGAGGACCCTAAGGAATCCATGCGGGTAGACAAGCTGCGTAGATAAGTCGTGATCTTGTCCTGTTGAACTCCCAAACGGGTCACCTCCTGGCACAGATCCGTGGTCGGAGATCTCTGGGATCCAGCGGGTTCCATGGCCGGAGCAATCTGTAATGAATGGAAGCGGAGGCAGAGGTGGTGAAGTTCACATTCGTTTTTATTTTTTAATGTGGAACCTCGAGACCGCGGTCCGGGGGGCTCCGAAGGGGGCGTAACTAGTGAGCCCCGGGTACCCGTAGTAAGGCCCCTCGAACAGGACCAGAATGGAATACCCGGAGGACACAGGTGCTACCTCCAGTTAGACCCCGGACAGTGGCAGCTGTCCCAGAGGGACCAAAAGGGTAACAGGTATTTACAGAGTCCGTGGAGGGTTCTTGACGGAGAAGGGTAAGGTCCTGGTCCAGAACGGATGGTAGTAGGCTGGCTCCAGTGACCTTGTCACGGTCCACGGGTACGGATGGCTGATGGCGGAACGGGATGACACTTGCGCCAGTAATAGCCGAGATAGTCCAGGTTAGCCAGATACGGGTTAGCAAGGATCTGAGGAGACAAACCGTATCAGCGAAGCACAGAGACTGCAGACGCAGCGCAGACAGATCAGGAACAGAACCGGATGTAGCAATGATAGAACACGCTCCGGCACTCCCCTAATGGCGGAGTGACCAGATATAGTACTGAGTGCGCAGCCATTGGTTAATTAGCTATTTCAAAAAATGCACGCTGCCCCTTTAAGAGATACAGTGGGCGCGGCCTCGCGTCCTAAGCAGACTAACTGGAGGCCTGCCAGCAGCGTGCCAGGAAATGGAGAAGGACTCAGGACGCCGGAGAGCAGATGGGACAGGAGACCCCAGCCCCGCCAGACCGCCGCAGAGGGACAGCCGAGGAACAGGTGAGTGAGCAGAACGGAGTGCAGAGCCAGCGCTGGGACCGAGTGTAACATACAAGAATATAACTACTATAATACAGCTCTTATGTACAAGAATATAACTACTATAATACTGCTCCTATGTACAAGAATATAACTACTATAATACTGCCCCTATGTACAAGAATATAACTACAATAATACTGCTCCTATGTACAAGAATATAACTACTATAATACTGCCCCTATATACAAGAATATAACTACTATAATACTGCCCCCTATATACAAGAATATAACTACTATAATACTGCCCCTATGTACAGGAATATAACTGCTATAATGCCGCCCTGTTTCTTGCTGTTCGCACTTTGGTCCGTGTGCTGGTCGCTGTTTCTCGGCTGTGTATGGACACATCATAGACGTGTGCGGTGATTTTATCGGAGTGCTGGTATAATTTAGAGCGGCCATCAATCATGGTT